>CAJNSZ010000563.1:0-70372 GCA_905329745.1 Rotaria sp. Silwood2
AGTCAAAACGAACTAACATTCTTGGTGAGAAAAAACAGAAAGAATTACAAAAAAATTTCAAAAGGTCGAGTCAATGGAGTCAAACTCGACTCGACTCGACTCGGGAGTAGATATCACTGGATTCGACTCGACTCGACACATCTCGAAAAATCTTTAACTCGACTCGACTCGACTCGGCATTTAGTCGAGTCGAGTCGAGTCGATTTGTCGAGTACTCGACTCGTTTTCGGTCTCTGGTGAGAACATAGCCCAAAGTTTATCCTTTGAAAAGAGATATAGCTTTTTATTTTGTGCATCGCTTTTAGCAAAATTTTTTGATATTTTGCGTCCCCATCTGCTTGAAAAATCTTTTTCGTTTTTTCTCAGTTCATGATTTGTTGAACGCTCAATCCAAATTTCTTCACCCAAGCTAATTATACAGGATAGTCCAAAAGTAACCGAACAGTCTTTGATTGCGAATAACTTTTGATAGGAACAAGATAGAGAGCTACAGTTTTCATCGTTTAAAATAGGAAAAGTCTGCATTGAATCTTGAATAACAGATTTTTATTACAATATTCGCTCGAAGTCTCCAGAGGATTTTTGTGTATTAAATGTCCATCATCTATTTATGGGCCTATGTAAGTACGTATATAAGTAATGTAGATTAAATGCAGCCGGTATTCTGAGAGTTCTTAGTTTTGTTTATTATCATATGAGTTTTCGACCAACAATGTGGTCATCATCAGATAGCACAACCAAAAGAAAACGAAAACATAAAGAAAACACAAACAAGACAACATAAACACAACCATTGAAAATAGAAACAAGACAACACTAGCACAAACGATTGAAAACACAACCAAAAACCCACAACCTGAGGACGTGGGTGAGTTAGTGTGGGTATGGATGTGAATGTGCGTGTCGTTGTTGAGTGGGTGCGAGTGTTAGTATTACTGTTCGTCTATCCTTTCTTCACCCATGCCGCAGACATCCCCCACCTCCACCCTCACCCACAGTCACACCCAGCAAGATGATTGCCATTACAATGTACACAATAAATTTTATTCTGACATCCTGGATCATAATGATTTCATTTACCGCATCTAAAGCAGATCGGTTTGTCTTTATTCGGGCAATAAACTGCTGCATGATCGCCGTATTGTTGACAAATGTAGCAACTAAGCACGCGTGGAGGTGCAACATAAGGTTCAATTGAATAACACGTATTTTCATCGTCAAGCAACATTCGTTTATTCTGTAGAATTCCCAAAAGCTCCTTATTGAAAGCGAGGGTATGGGTGTGGGTGTGGGTGTATGTACGTGCGCGTGTGGGTATGGATGTGGGTATTTTCTTGGTCTACTAACACTCAAAGTCAGTACACCCACACCCACACCCTCATGTATATAAATTATCCAAAAGAATTCGTGCCATTGCCGCTTGGTTTCAGAATTAGGAACGGAACAAATGTTATGGTAGTTGGCGCCAGCTTCTCTGAGTTATTTGTTTATCTTCTCGTATATTTAGTGGGAAATAGATTTTTGCGTTCAAAATCTGATTACTAAATTATCTTGTTTATCACAATTCACCCATAAATTGTCAGTTGAATCTGACTTTGTTTTCAGGCGGAAGAAAAGAGGAGTTCTTCTAATGACTCTTCTATTTCAAACCAATAAGACGCTACGCATTGTCGTCCAAAAAGAATTATTCTTTACGCTGCATAGAGCAGAACACTCTTGATGTATCAAACCCGTTATTTCTGAATTTTGATTTTTGACATGAAAGGTTTATTTCACGCATTTTCTTCAAAAATACCATCATCATTACACATTAATCAGAGCCTTTCTTAGAGCGTTTACTTCATTTCGCTTTGTTTTATTTGTATTTTATTTTCAGTTATTTGTGAAGGGGAAAATATTATAACTGCCTTTTCATTTTAATTTGGTTTCTTCTACAAGAAATTAAGGGAAACCGTATGAATCTTCCTTTAGCTCGAGGTTGAAAAAAATAAAAGTTATTATCGAAAAAAGGAAATAAGAAATGTTCTGTATCTCGGGCGCAAAGTCAGATTTAATTAATAATTTAAGGCTGATTAGTCGCAGAAAAGATAAGTTAGTGATCAAATTTTTAGTAGAAAAATGTATTTCCTAGGTAAGACACTAGAAGAAAAATTAATGACACAGAGAAGATGGCACTACCTATCATGGTACTTGTTCTTCTCTTTGCGGTGAAAGCAAGCAACGACGGTACAAATCCTTTTGGATAATTTGTATACTTGATCAACGTCAATCACCAACAAAGCATGGGTGCAAGCAGTGTTTATCAGCTGCGAATGTTCACTTGTAAGAGAGAATTCGAGCGTAACAGGATCGTAAGTGGCTTAAAAGATTCTTACAGAAACTTGGAGGACTATCGGGTACATGTCTAAAGCCCGAACTGTACCGAAGGCGAGACAGAGTAGTGGTCCCGAAACACGTCTGCAATGAGCGCCGTAGTTAGGTTCGCAGCTGCTACTCTAGTTGAGAATATGATCGAATTCAAAGTACAATTTGAAGCCGAGATCTCCAAACTGAGGACAAAAATCGACCGTAACTGCTGTAAAAATGAGTAGTGGTCCACGAAAAACTTTAGTATGGTATAGAACAACGTGTGGAAGCTGGAAGAGAAGTTAGACCTGACAGCCCGCATTGAACACAACCAGTCCGACAGACCTTGATACCAAGGTTTTAGTTGATAAAATAACTGAATCTGTGGCTGAGAGTGTGAGTTGTGTCTGAAGTTGACTTCCCACCGAGATGGTCACACACGACGGTGAGAACGACAATTAAATCGAACATGGTAGCCAAAGCAGCTGCTGAAAGTGAGTCCTGGTTTCTGCGGGGATCGGAAAAGATCCCGAGTCGAAGACTTCATCCGAACGTCCATCTTTGACAAGGAATATGGTCATGGGCAGAAAATACCTTCAAAAGTGGTATTAAAACCCAATATCTTCTGCCATCAGTATACGGGACGTTTGAGCTTATTTTTAACAGGATCAACGTTATTAAACAGTATACTACTGCTTGTGAAGCCTTCATATTTTACCTGTCCTATGCAACAATAGGTAGAAAAACAAATAAAGCCTTGGTATAATGCACATTTTTCCAACCATCAATTAACTTTATCTTTCTTCATTATTGAAGCTGTCTGATTGATAAGTGATAGAACAAGCAAAGCAATGAAACTGTTTTTGTGAGGAAAAAACCCAGTATGTCTCAATAATATATGATCATGCTTTATCCACGTATATGGTTGAATGCGCGCAAGCCAAACATTTTTTTGATATGTACATAAGCAAAATAATGATTTTCTTTTCTTTATTATACAACGCTGATACATTATCAACGTATTACACCCGTCCTGGGTAAACTTTTTGCATTAATACAACAAACCAACGTAAGTCTTCTGAAATTAGAGCATCTTCCTAAAGCCCTTTTACTCTATCAGTATTCAGAAGATCTTTCTATTCTTAAGTAATACCACTAATGAGATGATGCTCCCGTTACATTCATATCAAACTCATGTATAGGGGTCTATTAGATCAGAATGATTATCAAAGTATTTGTGCACTTATTGAAATTCACATGAAACTTCTACTTTTAGTGATTTTTACTATAGGAAGTTAGTTTTCAAGTCAAATCATATCTTAAATTTCGATCTAAACCTTTCTCAACATTGAAGCCTTGCTATGACCTGATCATATATTAAGTTTTAACATCGACGAAGTTAGTATCAGAAAATAAAGGAGGAGTACAGACTCTTGAGGTTTCTTAAGAGTTCCGTGTTTTACCCGGTAGCAGAAGCTTTGAAAAACGGTTCAAAACGAGCAAAACATCTTTTGCTGAGGGATTTAAAACTATTTTTTCCTACACGGAACCGTTTTCAGGAGTTTTGCTATAAGCTAAAACTCAGAACCTGTTAGAGGCCTAAAAGGTTCTGCAAATCTCCTGTTTTTCAGAGTCCCCATATACACTCAGGACGCATTTCAGATGTTCTTATCTGTGTTCCATGCAGCACTCGGCATGCTCTATCAAACGGTGAAAATCAGATTTATCTTATCTCCTACCGTTACTTTCAAATAGCAAAATAATCTTTTCTTCCTTCAGGCTATAGCGAACTTCAGAAATACTCCCAGCAATCATTCGCTCACGTCTTGTCTCATGTCTTTTTCCCGATGTTACTAGAAAGTTCTGGTACAATTATCCTTTGGCCACAAGCGAGAATACCTGGAGCAGTTCCTGGTCCAATCAGAGCAGGAACTGCTACTTGGATTCTGGATGTTTCATCGAGTAAAATCCGTTCTTTTCGATATCAGAACAAATGGCTTGAGAAAACATCATTGAGTTATAATCATTCGATAGAGAACATTGCTAACATCATCTACATTAAGTTTCATCATTCTTGAACATCCGGTCACTGACAAGTGATTTCTTAAAAATATCTGTGCTATAGATTGTATATATCCATAGAACTTTGCCTTTTTGTGAAACACGACCTGAAAGGAGTGTTGAAGTGTTTAGGGGTAGAAATTTGGACCCCCCCCCCACAGACCGTGACAGACATCTTAATTAATTAATTAATTAGTATTTAATTAACTAATTAACCGTCACAGACCGTGACAGATAGGCTTTGGACCCATCATAGACCGTGAGAGAGAAACTGTAGTTCTAAAGCATCAGATAAACGGTTAGCCATACATCTATCGCAAGGAAACGGAACAAAATGATTTGCATTTAATTGATCACAATAGATCCATCGTATTTCACATTTTTAATCCCGCAAGCACTTGCGCTAACAGCTTTTTTGAAGAACTTGTATTTCAAAGATTGAATGTCTAAAAATGCTAAAACTTTATATATGAGTTATTCATAGGAAGACCTTCACGTTGAAAAAGTTTAACATCAAAATTCAAAATAGGATTTCACTCAAAACTTAACACCATATAGAAAAACCCACTGAAAACTAGAAATTTCGACAAAATCTGAGCGAGAGCATGAACCCTTTGGGGGTTATTCTATTGTAATGATTCTTTACATACGGACACAATATAAATGTAGACAGAGCGACCACTTGGAAATGGTACATCGTAAGCTTACGTAATATTGTTTCTCTATCATAGTAATTTTTTCCCATCAACAATTCTTGGAAAATTCTATATGAAATGAATAGCAGCCTTTAAGTATTGTGATGTCACTCTTCTTAGCTAGCGCCCCTTAGTAAGAATCGGCAATACTTTTTGTGAGTTCCAACGTAGAAGAAACACTGTTTAGAATTGTATTCTTTTAGCATCGAAGAAGTTTGGTCTAGTTAGAAATTATGTATGATGCTGTACAGAAAATCAATGCTTCAGGAAGTTATTGTGGAAGGGGTTCTCTTCAACTGGGTTTTTGGGAAGTTTAAATACCTCTAGCTCTGGACTTTTATGGTGTATTTTTCGGTCTCACCGAAAGATCATAAGTGTAAAGCAGTTTGATTCTCCTGTGGTTCCATAGCACACTCATATTAATAGAAAATAATGGTATCCAAGCATAAATGACTCCCTAGTTTTTTTCTTGATATTTCTTCGAGATTTTATGGTGTCAAATCATAGAGAAACATTAAACAAACATTTCCATTGAGCTTTGAAAGCTGTACTTTGCTAGTCTGCTAGTGTGCATCAGAACTTTTCGATCAAAAGTACATAGAGTTAAACAAATGTTAGTTTTCATGAACTTTCGAAAATATCCCTGTGTTTCACCGTATTTTTCCAGTTTTTGGAAAAATACAGGCAACTTGTCGTAGTTTTTTTTTGTAGAGAAGGGCTTTGGTTTGTACAAATGCCGATCAACGACACTATACAAGGCTAGCCGAATTCTGTAGTACTACTTCAAATAGTTTATTTGGAGAATAGTTAGATAAAGTATGGAAGACAAGAACTAATTAGTTCTTTGAAAAATAAATGTTCTACGTAGAATCTTTTAAGTGCAGCTTCAGTACTAGCAAGAAATGCGATCCAGTTTCAATGAAAGCACTTTGAAAGTTATTATTGATAGGCTCCCGTAGTACTACTAACGTAAGTTTTTCCTTTTTTATCCGCGTTGACCATTTCTGCAGGATTTCGTAGAAAATTTAATGCTGAATGTTTTTGGAAAAAATTAGTTCCTATACAATAAAAACTGACGGAGATATGTGTTAGCATGATATGTGCGCCGTAAAAGATTACAGCGTAAGCGAATATATCAGTGGATAGGATGAAGAAAAAGAAGCCCTGCTTGGATTTCGAATCGCACATCTTCTGCTATCCGGGTAGATGTTGTAAGCTAATTAGACTACAAGGGACATTTTAGTCTACGTTTAGCGTCTCAGTGTACTACTCTTGACATCAGCAATATGGAGAAACTAACGGTGGCTAATTTATCCTGATTCAACTGTTAGTTTGAGAATATATGCGATAAAATGAGCACGTCAAGGAATCTTCAGAGCGGGTATTATCCTGAAACTGGCTTGACTTCTAGGATTGTCCTAGGTATTGTTCGGTCATAACGAGGAATTACACGCACTCAGTAATTTTATTATTGCATCAGTTGAAAACAGTGGACTCACTCTAGGAAACAATATGAGAACGTGATGAAAACGGCATGAACCGATAGGTCATCACACAAGATGCTCTTTTTAATACTTTTGAAGTTCGTATTGTTCGCAGAGTTTGTCTGTTATTCGCTACTACTTCTATATTCACTAAGTTAGTTTCTACGCTAATTGAAAGCTTTCTGCCAATGATAGAAGAAAAATTGAATACATGTGTATTGAAGTGGAATGTGATAGGCAATTTCAGAAAGAGAAACAGCATATTCCCAATTATTTAGTGATGCTTTTCGCAACTTTAGTAAAGAATCGTTGAAATCAAAATGCATCTTTCATCTCTTGCTACTAGGTGGGAACTAATATTTTGCCAGGGAAGTACCGCCTATAATTCCAAATAGAAGACCTAATAAATTTTATATCAAATGAAAGCTCGTCAAAAATGGGGTTTATTGGTACTGAATAGTAAAGGTTATGAAAAATTTTTAATGTCAAACTTAAGACACTTTTAGAAATTTTATACTTTTTTTGGGGTAGAAAATTAAGGAGTCAGTAATTATAAAATGGAATTCGATTTTTTTCTTTGATATTTTTACATCGTTCGATAGAGTTCGTCGAGCTCTACAGAACTGTATATATTAATAATTTTATAAGTCATTTTTTTCCGAAAAAAATTTATAAAACTACTTCGAAAGACTTAATAAACGTTAAAAGAACTTCTTCTTTCTTATATAGAAGAAAAATGCTTGGTTTTTAAATAAAATTAACTATTTCTATTATTTTTATTACCTCAGACGTTTCAAAATATATCCATTCGATGCAGCGTGAAAAACTGCGTCTAATGAGTATATTTTGAAACGTCTGAGGTAATAAAAATAATAGAAATAGTTAATTTTATTTAAAAACCAAGCATTTTCCTTCTATATAAGAAAGAAGAAGTTCTTTTAACGTTTATTAAGTCTTTCGAAGTAGTTTTATAAAATTTTTTCGGAAAAAAATGACTTATAAAATTATTAATATATACAGTTTTGTGGAGCTCGACGAACTCTATTGAACGATGTAAAAATATCAAAGAAAAAAATCGCATTCCATTTTACAATTACTGACTCCTTAATTTTCTACCCCAAAAAAAGTATAAAATTTCTAAAAGTGTCTTAAGTTTGACATTAAAAATTTTTCATAACCTTTACTATTTAGTATCAATAAACCCCATTTTTGACGAGCTTTCATTTGATATAAAATTTATTAGGTCTTCTATTTGTAATTACAGGCGGTACTCTCCTGGCAAAATATTAGTTCCCACCTAGTACAAATTTAATAAAAGGCTCCAGAAGACGTTGCATTCTGATATGCTCTTTCCAACAAAAATAAATAAATATATAAAATAAACGGCAGGAGGGAATTTGGGCAACCCAATAACCTATTTTCGACCCTTATTTGATGCAAATCTCCCGAAAACCTCATAGAGTGTGGGTATGGTGTATGGGTGTTGGTAGGAGTGCCAGAATACCAAAGCCCGGCCACCTCCCTCCTATACTGACACCACACCCTCAAACCGTCCATATCCCACACACTCACAATAAAAAATTTAAAATAAATTCAAATTTTCATATAAGAAAAATCCAAAATTTTAAGTTGATCTTGGCAAGATTTAAATTTACTTTAAACTTAAATTGGAAAGAATAGAAATTTAAAATAGGTTAAGAGGAAAATCCCTCTCTAGATTTTTAGTTTTCGAACGTGTCCTCTCATTTGCGAATATAAAATCGAAAATTGTAAAACTACATAATTCAATTTTACTTTGTTTTTGAAATTAAATTATTCAAGTAGAAGCATTTCAAAGTCTGAAATTTTCGTTCTTTAAATTACTGAAAAGATTTATTTCAACTTAAGAAATTAATTTGACGACCCAAATGTAAGGAGAAATTGAAGAAGGTAGAGGGATGTGATGTAGAATGATTGATGATCGTGTTACTGGATTACGTATTTTAAGGTGTTGCTTCGTTTATTGTTTCTTCAAGTTCCGTTACTCGTTGTACATGATTTTATTCTTTCTTTATTTCAACACACTCTTGCTTCACATACAACTTTTTTACCAACAACGTACATCATCAAAAAAGAAAAATGTGCCCCTAACTGCGCTGCATCATTCACTATATATCTCATCGACTGTATATATGCTCAACTCTTCTCTTCCCCCTCTCATCCTCAACGATTTTTCCGCGCTTCTGTTTGAGGCGGTACTCTCTCAGAGTGAAAAGAGAACAATGAGCATATATGCAGTGTATACCGCATCGATTAAAAAGTATTGAACACTATGAGGCATATTACTTAAGAATACGAGAATGAAATACGAGGATGACATCATACACGGATGATATGAAGTAAGAGTGAAATGATGTAAGGATGATATCACACACGGGTGATAGCATGTCACATCGGTGTATCTCTTGGCACACCAAATCATTTCTAGAAAATCAATCGAAAATTAATAATTCTCTTCTTTTTTAATTTAAAATATTTAGTGATATGAATTTCAATAATAATTATAATTTCACTTTCGTTTTGAAAAGTTGAAACTTCTACAGTTCGCTCGTGTTTTCTATAGATTTTTATATTTGATTCAGGAAGATGTAGAGTCTGCCCTTGTTTTCTATACAATTTCTACCTATTTTTAGAAAAATGTAGAGTTCGCTCTTGTTTTCTATATATTTCTGTAGAATAAACCTATGCATTATATTATTATATTACAATTATTATGGATTGAGAAAAACGGTTAATCTGTTATATATATATATATTCGATTAATCAATAATCATTCCAAAGAGCTATTGGTGATAAAGATATTTTGCGTATTGTTACTAACTATGCAGTGAGTCATAAATATTGACACAAACAATACATACATTCATGAGCAAGGGTATCAATTGAAACAAAAATTCTGCATAAATAAAAATAATCAATTATCATCTTAGATTATACTCAAATACTTTCGAAACTTCTCTTCGACAACGATTAAAGTTTTTTCTTTATGAAATTTTTTTTTCATCAACACCCCTTGCTCGTGAATGTATTTATTTCTTTGGTCGATATTCATGACTGACTGTGTAGTTAATAACAAAACGCAATATGTCTAATTACAAATTATTCTATGGAATGATTATTGATTAATCGAATATATATTTAACAGATTAACTGTTTTTCTCAATTCATAATAATTGTAATATAATAATAAAACACATACGTTCATTCTACAAAAATATATAGAAAACAAGAGCGAACTCTACATCTTCCTAAAAATAAGTAGGAATGTATAGAAAACAAGGACGAACTCTACATCTTCCTGAAAATAGATATATTATATAGAAGACAAGAGCGAACTCTACATCCTCCTGAATCAAATATAAAAATCGACAAAAAACATGAGCGATCTCTACCGCTTCCTGAATCAAATGTGAAAATCTATCGAAAATACGAGCGAACTCTATATCTTCCTAAAAATAAATACAAATTGTATAGAAAACAAGAGAGAACTCTATATCTTCGTAAACCGAATACCATTCTATTTAAAAAATTGAATTTGAGCATTATAAGTACTTGTCGATAAAAGGTTCAAAACTAAAACACCATATTCAGTTGTTTTGAAAACAAGAAATTTCAATTTTGAATTATAAGTCAAGTAGAATTTAAAATAAAAAGAACGTTTTAAAATTTCAGTCAACTATAAAGTTCACAGTTGAAGTTTTAGTTTTTTTCAAAAAAAGGGATTTCAACTCTGAAGTTTATCGTGAACTTAAGTGTGAAACGAAAATAAAATTTTAAAGTTTTATTCGATTGATGATCGCAAATGAGAAGTAGCTGCTTTCGAACCCTCTAGAATTCCGTTGCCAAATATGAAATTTTCAAGTTGTAGTAATTTACGTATTTGTTTTAGAGTATAGTTGCTCACCTGTTTGGTATTGAAGGTAGCTTCGCCTAACTAGACTTGATTATACCATTCATCATGGAGTCATGTGTTCTTTGGAACGGTCTGTGGTATCCGTCAAGAATGAGTGGTTCACTTTAATTCATTGTGGTGCTTAAGAAAACGTTCACTTGGTTTGTTATTGACAAAAATCATATTTTCTTCTTCTAAAACTGCTCAAACACTAATACAAAGATTCAGCGATGTTTTTTTCGACACACAATAGCATAAGAAATGTTCCGCCTAAGATTAAGTTTCTGTTTTTAATGCCATTTTTATGTGCTTTTTGCATCTTTTTCTTACAACCGAAGTTTTCCTTCCATAATCTCAAGTTCTTCAGCGTACATTTGCATGAAAAACATAAATATCAAGCTATGGCTACAATACGCGAGAAACATTTTTGGTGCCCGTCCAGTGTGGTTGATGTTCGTCTTCGCCCAGACTCAGCTGTTGTACTTAGCGTTGATTATTTACAACCATTTACACTCATTAAAAAATTCACCTGGACTGAGCTCAATGCTTGCCAGTCATACGGATACTGCGTAAACTGCTACACAAATAATAACCCTACCTACCAAATGAAAAGAATAAAACTAAGATTGCACTGCTGAAGAATGATTCTTTTTTCACATCAAAGGGTTTTCTGGAAAAAATTAAAAACAAGTTACGCTCGTCGAGTGCCAATGCGCTCGTCGCTAGAATGAAAGATTATTCAAGCGACGTTAGTGGAGTCTGCTGGCGGGACATTCAAAAAGAGATCCACAGTACTTATTCACATCGTTTATAAGAAACTATTGTCGGCGCCAGAAGTAGATGGGGAAAACTCTGAGAGGAATATCTCCCGAACAGATGCACCTAGCGAGATAACCTTTTCACCATTAGAAAGAGTACAGTCTGGGGTATGAGTGTATGCTATATTCAGTCGGTTAACGTTTGATCAAGGTTGTTAGCTGTAATTGAAGATTTTGTACGTCACAGAACAAAAACGTTTTTCATATGAGTTCTCAACTCNGAAAATCAGCTTGAAGAAAGCATATGAATAGTGAAATTCATAAAACACATATGAAAACATTTGGAAATAATATATTAATAACCCATACTTCATTTGGTGAAGCACAAAAAGTTTCAGCTAAGATGTGTCTTGTTATAGGCACATGCACAGGTTAACTAATAATTACTTACAATTCCAAATAGAAATAAAAATGATAGAAAAATTAATAAAATACTGATTTTCCGTTTCATTGACTCATCAGGGCATCCAATAAATTTGTAGATTTCTCGAGAAATTCTCATTCGATAGAGCTGAAATTTTGGCAGTAAGTAGAGCACTCCAATATCTATCTATGATATAAATATGAGTCCGAATCATGTTAGCAGAGAAAAGTTATGGCAAAAACAAAGTATTTAATTTATTTTGGCCAGTGGGATATATACATCTGTTCAATTCGAAAAACCCTTGAATATGAAATACAAGAAGAAAAACAAACCCCACTACTAAGAAAAAAACTACATAAAAAAAGACAAAATGATATTGTTGCTATAGGATACTTGCATAGGTAGTCACCCACAAAAAGC
The DNA here is from genome assembly GCA_905329745.1 of Rotaria sp. Silwood2. NCBI lineage: Eukaryota > Metazoa > Rotifera > Eurotatoria > Philodinida > Philodinidae > Rotaria > Rotaria sp. Silwood2. Next base: position 12,120 of record CAJNSZ010000563.1, read on the forward strand.
TCAAAATATTCACAAAAATTTTCATTTTAACAGACTTTGTGGAGCTTTTTTCACTGATCATTTTGATAAAAAAATATTTTGGATTTCATCGAGAAATCACGATGTTATCGTCAAAATATAAAACACTGAAATACTGGATGGTTCAAAATGTTTGTTGTTTTCAGAATATCTCGGCACAGACACATGATAAAATCTTGTTTTTTTTTGTCAAAAGATGCGCCGTGAAAAGCTCTAGAAAAACTGTAAGCACAAATCCCTATTAACTTGTTCTGATGGTTTTTTCCACATTCGATTTGGGAGAAAATACATGATAGTGTTACTTTCTACCGTATTTAACGTAATAAAAGTGTTTGGAAGACTTTTCTATTCTGCATACATCTCGACTTTAGAAAATGATATCACCTTAAGTTTTTTTTCAAAAGATGCGCCGTCTAAAGCTCTATAAAAGCTGTATAAACAAACTCCTATTGCAAAGCGAAAAAGTCAAAAAAAATTTCCAAACATTTTTATTATCATTTTGTCTTTTTTTATGTAGTTTTTTTCTTAGTAGTGGAGTTTGTTTTTCTTCTTGTATTTCATGTTCAAGGGTTTTTCGAATTGAACAGATGTATATATATAGTACTCGATCTCTGCTACCCAAGCATACAATTGAATTGAATTAATGTTGTGTAGTTTAAATACACGACTCAAAACAAAAAAGTGGGGCGAGACTTTTGACCTCCACTGTATGTTATTCCTGATGATGGTGGTGCTTTTAAAATCGTTGCTCATCAAGCATTTTCTCAATATCTTAAATACGTAAAAGATCGTGCACGTTTAGGTGTTCCAGCATTTGATGAATCATTAATAATGATTTCGAAGAGTATCACTCAAAATGCTGGATATGATCAGCAAAAGACAATTGTTAAACTTCAACAAGATGATGCAACATCAAAACGACCTGTTGGTATCGATATTACAACAGGTAAATATTTTTTCAAATGATCAGAATAGTCGTTACTCTTATTATTATAGACCAAGCAATGGAACCAAAATCATTAGATATCTTTGACAATTATCGTGTTATAAACAATTAACTCATTTGCATACATCAATTGCAACAAATGTAATCTTTGCTCAAGAAATTCTTGGAGATAATTTATCATCATTACGTTCTGATGGACAATAATCTTTTCTTTTTTTTTTAAAACAAAATTCAGATAGTCGTCGGGATATGATATTAAAGCAATATACTGAACAAATATTTATAGATCTTTATGTTCGTATTACAAACAATCTTCATCAACAGCAGAACTATAAAGAATGTACAACAAATACAACTGTTGTTATTCTTATGATTGATTGAAATCTTTTGTTTTCATTCTTATTTTTCTATGTCCATTTCTTTAAGAATTCGATAACTTGTTTCCATTTTTCGTTCTCGATAACCTTCTTCAAGGATGAATTCTAGATAGTAACTGAAGAAAAAAAGAAAGGAAGAAATATATAGACAAAACCCTGAGAGCCCTAGAATATTAAATGCATCACGCATATATATTCGACGAAATAAAGAAACAAATCACAAGACAATCGTATTTATAAGCGTAGGTGATTCACGATATGAGAAAGAAAAAAACACAAATAAGGAACGAATAAACATATAAACAACTGCATAGAGGAAGGAATGTTCCAGATCCTCGATTGTCTTAACTAAAATTTTGTATTTCGTTTTAGATCATTTATCATCATGGCACTTGGCCCACATGTAGATAAAGTTTCTATTGCTACAGCTAGTGTATGTTAAAAGTTCGTTTTTGTACGAAGATTTTTAGTTTTTTTTTCTCATTTAGCTTGCAAGATTAGAAAGTAGTGAAAAAAAACTTGAAAACCAATTGGATGATGCAACGAAGGCTATTGTTAAAGCAGAAGAAGAAGGCAAACCAGTTGAAGAAATCAACAAGTTGAAGGACGTTAAAGATAAGACAGAAACCGCTATCTGGATTACTAAATTGGCAGCGGAGGATATCAGTGATGGACGGGATGAAATAATGAAGAAAGATCTCAGTAAGATTCATTGTTGTTTTCACTTGAGAATGATCTATTTCTTTTCGAAATATCATATTTCTCCAGAATATAACTATCTTGAGGTGTGACAACCGACCTTTTATACTTATTTATCATAAAAAATGTCATTTTACAGTATTATAAAAGCGTCATTTCTTAATGAAATTCAAAAGATTGTTTTTACTAAAATAATCAGCATAAAAAGCTATACAAAGAAGATTTCGTGGTTTTTTTTATCGACTACACATTGAATTATTTGACAGTGTTGTTGGGCTCTATCGAACTATATAGAAAAAGCATTAGATTGTTTTTTTGAATTATTCACATCTAATTAAATTTGTGTTGAATAGGATTACAAGATAAACGTGGTCAAATTGTGATTCTTGGTCTGGATCATGCTGGCAAAGTAAGATAAGAAGAAAAAAAAATTTTCTAATAAATCTTGCTTTTCTTTCTAGACAACTTTATTACGTACATTAAAAGACAATGATCCACTTGCTCAATTGGTATCTACTTTATATGAAAGTATGAAGAGATTTTTAGTTTTTCTTTTATTATAAATTTGTTGTTTATAGATTCAGAAGAACTAATTATTCGAAATATCAAATTTTTAGCATTTGATTTAAGTGGTCGTCATGCTCAAGGTAATAAAGCAATTGAATATTTTTATTTATCGATTTTTTTTCTGATAGCTGGTCGTGAATGGAAAAATCATCTTCCAGCTGTTGATTCAATTGTATTTCTTATTAATGCAACTGATCAAAATCGTTTTGCTTTAGCAAAAGCAGAACTTGATGTTCGTATCTCATTTTTTGTTCTATTTTATCTTAAAAATTGTTTTTTTTTGGTTTTTACTAGAGTTTATTAAGTGATGAACAAGTTGCTAGTGTACCAATCGCGATACTTGGTACGAAAAGTGATTTAGAAGAAGCAATCGATGAAGAAGAACTTCGTGAAACACTTGGTCTTGTTTCGGCAACAGAAGAAGTAAAAGAGAAAGTTTTATTTGCATAATAATAAATGTTTTTATTAGAGTACTAGTGATCGTTCAGATAAAGATAGTGGTCGCCAAATTCAATTATTCACGTGTGATGTACGTGAACAACGAACATTTGGTCAAGCATTTAGATGGCTTCGACATTATCTCAAGGACATCTAGTCAACATTATTTAGACTTTTTTCTGATTTTATTTTTTTTTATGCATCCTGCTGCCGTGTTTTTGTTGTTGTTTTTTTGAGAAAGTTATGGATAAACAGTTTTATTTTAACAGGTGATATTTTTCTTGTGTAAAAGAAAAAAAATACGTTCGTGAATATCGTTATCTTATTTCATAGATTTCGGCTCAGATGACTTTAGAAGACGCAAAGAAAATCATACAAATATCTTAGTGTAAAATTTACTATGTATTTTATCATGAGATGCTAGCTTAAATCGTAAATTATTCTTCCTATAAGATTCTTACATAATCTGACATTTGGAATCTTGTAAGATCTTGTATGATGTTACAAGATCATACCTTTAGGTTTCTTTCATGCAAAATGTTTTTCTTTTAACGATAGTTTTATTCATTAATATTTCAGCGATTAACTACGTCCTAACTCAAATGTTGGTTCTTCTAAAATTGCAAAATACATATTTTTATTCAGTTAAAAGATTGCACAGATTAAATTCATTTGATTGACTAAATTTATTTTTGTTTTAAGTGATTTATCAATAGAAACTTCAAAACTATTTCATTTTTGTTTGTTTGGAGTATTGGGAAATCTTATTGTTTTTTTTGAAATGTCCTTTCATATTTCCTCAATTAAATCTTTTAGTATATTCTTATTTATTTCAATTCGAATAAATGATGTGTATTTTTTTAATTTATTTTAAACCAAAGAAAACAGAATTAAGTTAACTCTTTACTTCTCAATGTCCACAGACATGAACATTGGTTGATCGATTGCAAAAATTAAACAAAGTGTAGAATTTTAAAACTTTAAAAATCCTTTTTGTAGTAAACTTCATGATCTATCGATTGCTAAAAAGAATATTTCATTCCATCGCTTCATCTTCAAAATATTGAACTCACCAAGACGATCATTTTGAGAAAATTCAATTTTTTTTAAACAAAGTGTTCTCTATCCACAGGCGGTGCAAACCTTTCGGGCTTGTTGTATGATATAGACTGACCAAAAGGTCTACTAGTGAATTAGATATGTTTCGCAAGCTTCACAATAACTTGGCAGTGTAAAGAAAGTAAGACACAAAATGGACCATGCACTCACTATTTGGCAGACAGAACACAATTAAGAACAACGTGTCTGTGTACGTTGTGCACCTTGTCACATGAGAAGTTGAAATAGAATTTATCATTGATTGATTGAATGTCTTCAGTGGTTATTTTATCGCTCAAAGAAAGACAAATATTTATTTAAAAATATATGTAAAAAGTACATGTGTTCTTTTAAAATAGTTTTTGTCTTTAGTTCTTCGCTTTCAATATTATTTCAATATAATGGGATAGATGCTGGGTTTTCGTAATTAATGGTGTCATCAAATCAAAAAAATAGCAGGGCTTGTCAAGTAGTTTAATCTCTCTTCTCTACCATATGGTCACTAGAGTAACCAAGCCATGCTGCACAAGCAGCAGGACATCTGCTGGATATTCCTACACTATTAGCATATTAGAGTCTAATATTCCATTTGTATGGTTATTTTATCACTGGCTCTTCTGGAACTGTTGCGAGAGGTAAAAGGTTAATTTAACGAAATTAGTCGATTTATTTTAAAATAAAATAGATTGCATTGCACAAATGAACCAGTAGATATAGCTACGAATGGCAAACAATGGCCACGATAAACCATACAAAGATGAGAAAATCGCTGCATCTAAGTTATTTGAAATATGATCAACATACATTTTTAATATATATATCCAAAATAGATGAACATAGAATTGAAATCAGATCAACTTTTAAAATAAAATAATTGAATACCCTAGATTGATAGTACTCATCATATTTAAATATTGATAGTATAGATCTTGTTAGGATTTCTATCTATCTTGAATCTCTACAGTTAATTAAGATATCCAATACAGTGTTTAACTTTTGAATGTTGAGAATTAATCTAATATTAAAAAAAATGTCTAAAATAACAAGTTTCATTTAGTTTTTTCTGTTGTTTAAATCGGCCTAGTTCTTCATAGTGATAGAATGCTTTATTCCATTATGATTAGCAGATCATGCTGTAGAAAGTGGCATAAAGTCGATTAAAAAGGGACAATCACACTTTCGAATTTTTGTTGATAAGTATAGAGTATATTGATAAGTAATAAGATCCATAAAAAATGAAATAAAAACGTTTCAACTTAAAATATCGAATGGATCAATTATAAAAAATCACATTCTCAGTATTTTTCGAATATTTCGACAATTTTTTACTTATTGTAACATATATTTAAAAAAAACGAATCATCTTTCAATTCTCTAGAAAATAAATCGATTTCTGTTTATCTAAATAGTTGAAAGAATAAGAATTTGCTAAGTCGTCATAAAAAAACTAAATTTTCATTCATAGTTCAGCGTCCGTCAAAAATAAAAATTATGTCTTGGGATCACTCTTTAGATCCTCAAGTACAATTACTTTATATAGCTATAAGGAGATTCACCCGTTAAGGATGGGCAGCACATCGTATATTCGAGATGATCATGGTAATGCTAGAACTAGGTTAATGATAAAAGTGAGCTGTTGATGACGAGCTATCAATAAAAAGAGATGATACATTGATGATTAAGTTTTCAAATATGATATGTAGAGAAAGACTATTAAAGTTTGAAGTTTTATTAATATTATAGTTATAGCTACTAATAGATGACTTCCATACTCGTCTGACGAATCTTGGATCTCAAATGGTATGGTAAATGTTGACATAATTCAAATTTAAGTCAAAATTTAAAAATATTTAATCAAATACCAGGATTCGCAAAAGATTAATTTTAGTCAATCAGATATAATACCAAATCAGATTGTGTAGAATCTCATGACACATAATCTTTCTACTATCTTTTAGGATTGAATTAAATGAGGCTCTTCAGGTCAACATATTACTTATCTATTACAAAAAATATTTAATACGATGAGAAACATTGTGAGAAAAGAAGAATGACCTGACGAATAATAACTTGACGAATGACTTGTCAATGAACAAAAGAGAATGCTTGACAGAAAAAAAATGTCATCGTCTATCTAATGATCGTCTATTTGTTATAAGATGAATATTTATTCTTCATTGTTCTCGCAGACGGTAATGAGAAAATATTTATATATGTATAAACAAGACTATATTGAAGTGAATGAATTAGATATGAACATTTCAAATAACAATCATCTCAATATACTCGATTTGCCCAATGAAATTGTATTCATTATTTTTAACAAATTGAATATGGTCGATGTTTTGTATTCACTTGTGGATATTACTCAACGATTTGATCAATTAGTATTGGATCCATTTTATATTCGTAATCTTAATATGACCTCTATGATAATGAAATCATATTATGATCGAATCTACTCAATAGACAATCAAGTCCTTGATAGAATTTATAAACATATTTTACCTCGAATTTATCATCACGTAAATAAACTCATTGTCGAACAACATTCGATTGAACGTGTTCTTCATACTATCAGTTATCCTCAACTTTACTCATTAACACTTATGGATTTTCCACAAGACGTACTTCTCAATTGCTTAACAAGTAAACTATTTAACTTTTAATATAATAATGAAATCATTAGAAATAAATGAATAATTGTTTATCTTTTTTTATTTGTAAATTGAAGGTAATACAATTCTTCGCAAACTTCTTAAAGAACAAATTACATGTCTTAAAATTGATGTTAAGGATAAGCCAACAAAACCATCTCCTGAAACTTTTTCGGTTATTTTAGCTTTCATTTTATGTGTATGTAAAAGACTAATCAAGTTAAATTTTTGTCAATCCTATCATCGATCAACGTTCTGTACTTTTGAATTATCATTAACCAATTTCAAGTCTTCAATTTTGACTACATTGAAAATTAATGTGAAAACTTTCGGTGATTGTCTTTATTTACTTGATGGACGTTTCAATTGTTTATCAACATTGATTATATATGTAAAAATAATTACAGATACATTAGGAACTATCCATAACACAGTGAGTATAATTGTCAATTCTTGTGTTTTGAGGTAAAAACAAATGAACTCGATAATTAAACATACTTTGTTTGATTTTTGTTAATAGAAAAAACTTCCCAAATTGAAACACTTCTCATTAACATCGCATCCACATATACTTCTATATGATAATCTAATTATTCCATTACTTCGACGAATGATAAATCTTGAACATTTGATATTATATCTGTCAATAATAAGAAGTAATAAGAACTATATTGATGGTATTCAATTATATGATGATATTCTTATTTATATGCCACGATTAAACAAATTTACTTTCAGTATACATACAAATGTAGACAAGAAGAATACTGAAATTGTTTTTTCATCGAATGAAGATATTCAGCGTAGTTTTAGCAGAAAAGAATATGGACCAGTTGGTTCATATATTGAAACTTTCACAAGAGAAAATAAACGTAGTTGCCACATCTATTCATTACCATATGAATTCAAAAGTAGATGCCATATCTATTCACTTCCATATCAATTCAAATATTTTTCTTATTTAAATAATTCTTTTCAAGGTGGCATGTTTGATAATGTTCAATCCCTGATAATGACGGATTGCTGCCCTTTTGAGCATAGCTTCTTCAAAGTTATCTCTCAAAGTTTTCCTCTATTGAAAGAATTGCATATTATTAATGAAGAACCACAGAAGGACAAGCAACAATCGATGCCATTAATTATATTTTCTCATCTTATTTTGCTCAACATTGATACTGCTCATGCAGATTATGCTGAACAGTTTCTTGTCGATGAACGTTGTTATTTACCTTGTTTGCTGAATCTTAATATCGGCTATGAATCACTCGTTCTGGTTACAAACAATTTTACTAATGATGCTACACGTCTCACTTGTAGCAAATTGACCAGCCTTCGTATAAAGGAATTGTTTGTACCTCCAAAAACTTTTCATCAATATTTTCCTTTATTGTAAATATTATTTTTGTTAAAATTTATGTCAATAAAAGCAAATAGTACAAGAAGATTGAATATAGTTTGATCATGCTAATCAGATAAAATAAAATGAATATAATAATAAGAAAAATGTTTTTAATATGCTTCGACAAACAAGAGTTTGATTGTTATGTATTTATCCTTTCAAAATATAATTGTATTCATAAATAAGATTTTACATTATATATTCACATCGATGTAATTATTGGTGGTGTTATTGTAATTATTGTTAATTTTGATGTGGATAAACATCGATATCATATTGTATCTATTTCAATAATACTAGCACAATATTTTGCAGCAAGCTATGTATTACGTTTAAGTTGTGCATTAAGAGTATTAATGCTGTTGCATATTCAACAGACATATCACAATAATGTAAACATTCATTGATACACTTTGAATATTGTTTTATCAGCATCATAAAAAGTAAATAATTATTCTTTTGTATATACATAGAGCGTTCCAAAAGTTCTCGGAACTAGTAATATCTCTTCAATAAGAAGTACATTATATTTATTTGTCTATAGCAAACGTTAGAAGACATCATAACAATGTTCGATATCAAGGTCGATTTGGTTTTGAATAATCTTTTTGTATTCATTGACATGTGTCAAACTGATGGCTCAGTTATTGGTTAGTTAAATTTATTGCATCTAGATAGATATTTAATCTATATTATAAAATAGTTGAATAACAGAAGCTTTGACGAAGGGAGGCCACTTGACTGTGTCTGATAGGCAGGGTTGCCAGATCGTCCGAATTAGTCGGAATTTTCCGAATTTCCTAAGTTTTTCCGACTGCCGTCCGACGTTCCGAATTTATCCGAATTCTTGAATTTTTTCCGAATCCTAGTATTTTTTTAAAAATTTCCTTTCTATTACAATTTTCCATATAAATTTTGATAGATTTCATATGGAGCCATTTTTATTTTCTTATAATCATGGGACAATTGATTTTATTCTTACAAATAAGAAGAGAAGGAAGAGAAGAAAAGATTTAATATGATAATTTTTTCTTCGAATCTCATATCGTTTAAGATTTGTTAAAATAGCTTCAATCAATGTTTAGTTTTCAAAGAAGTCATATAAATAAATAATATCTCTAAAAACCTTCATCTAAGTGTAAATAAATATGTCGTTTTGCATTTTAAAAGCTATATTTCAGAATAAACTGAACGTGATTATGGATGATAAATCAGATGATTCGTCTATTAGTATGACCGTGAGTGTAGAAGAACAAGAATCTATTCAACCAACAACGATTTCAAATTCCAAAAAGAGAGAAAAGGTGTTTTTAAAAAGGAGTGGACATTAGATAAAGAATTGTCATCTTGGTTACAGGCAGTGAAAAATGATTGCAAACAAGCTCGTTGTAAAGCTTGTTTAAAAACTTTTAGCATTCGTGAAAGAAAATCAGCTTGAAGAAAGCATATGAATANGCTTTCTGGAAAACCACATTTAGTTAATAATTGCTAAAAAACCTAGGACATAATAGAAGACCCCCCTGAGAAATTTTTACGACGAGACATAATAGAAGACCCGGGGTCTTTTAATGCAGGGAGGGGTTTATTTTTATAGTAATTATCTCTTTCGAGTGACATCGCTTCTTTCTATCTAATCCCGTCATATGTATCTTCCACTGTTCAATCAGGCTATTGCATGATTGGCGCATCAACATTCAATTTCAGTTAAGGCTCCAAACAGACTGAACAAAATAAGACGATTTAAAAGTGAATTAACGAATATAATTTCCGTTGTTACGTATAAACATCAATCACGTTGCTTAATTCAACTTTAAGTTAATTCATTTTTCTCTGTCTGTTTTACCCCTTTGGGGCCTAAGTAATCTCAAAAAGATGAATTAAGTGTGTTTTAACGTTTCTAGCGATTTCATTGATTAATTCAGTTTTAACTTGTTCAGTGTGATTGAGGCCTAACCGATGTGTTACTTATGTATTGTAAAAAGTATATAAATGCATGACAAACATTGTGACAAAAGAAGAATGACTTGGCGAATTACCCGTCAATGAACAAAAGAGAATGCTCCACAGAAAGAAAAATAACATCATCTGTTCATCATTGCCTATTATAATGACAAGAATATTTATCCTTCATTGTTCTTTGAAACGGCAATGAGAAAAATTGATGTATATATAAATTAACATGCTTGAATTGAATGAATTAGACATGAACATTTCGAATAACAAGCATCTGAATATAGTCGATTTGCCCAATGAAATTTTACTCATAATTTTTAACCAACTAAATATGGTCGATGTTCTCTATTCATTTGTGAATGTTACTCAACGATTTGATCAATTAATACTTAATCCACTTTATATTCACAGTCTTGATATGACCTCTATGACGATGAAATCATATCTTGATCGTATTTATTCAATACACAATCAACTTCTTGATAGAATTTGTCAAAATATCTTACCCCGAATTCATCATCAAGTAAATGAACTTATTGTTGAACAACATTCAATGGAACATGTTGTACATACTATCAATTATCCACAGCTTTACTCATTATCACTTATAGATTTTCAAGAAGAAATACTTCTCAACTATTTAATAGGTAAACTATTTAATCTTTTTTATTTCAATTAACATAATAGTGAAATCATTTTAATTATCGTTTTCTTTTTTTATTTGTGAACTGAAGATAATATGACTCTTCGCAAGCTTCTTACTGAACAAATTACATGTCTTAAAATTGATGTTAAGGATAACACAACAGCACCGCCACTTCCTGAAAATCTTTCGACTATATTTGCTTTGATTTTATCATTATGTAAAGGACTAATCGAGTTAAATTTTTGTCGATTCTATCATCGATCATCAATTTGTACTTTTGAGTTATCATCAACAAATTGTAAGTCGTCAACGTTGACTGTATTGAAAATTTCTGTGAAAAGTTTCGATGATTGTCTTTATCTACTTGATGGACGTCTCAATTGTTTATCAACATTGATTATATATGTCGAAGAAATTGCATATACATTAGGAACTATAGATAATACGGTGAGTGTAATTCTCAATTATTGTATTTCGAGAAAAAAAAATCAATGAACTCGAGAGATAAACATTGTTTCTTTGTCCATAGAAAGAACTTCCAAAATTGAAATACTTCTCATTGACCTCGTATCCACGCATAGTTTTTTATGATAATTTAATTATTCCATTACTTCGACGGATGATAAATCTTGAAGAATTGATATTATTTCTATCAATAATAAGAGCTGACAAGAATTATATTGATGGTGTTCAATTATATGATGATATTCTTGTTTATATGCCGCGATTAAACAAATTTACTTTTTGTATAGACACAACTATAGTTGAAAACAATATTGAAATTGGTCTTTCATCGAATGAAGATATTCAACGTAGTTTCATTAGAAAAGAATATGGACCAGTTTATTCGCATGTCGAAACATTCTCAAAGCAAAACAAACGTAGAGGCGACAGCTATTCACTTCCATATCACTTCAAAAGTAGATGCCAAATCTATTCACTTCCATATCAATTCAAATGGTTTCATTATTTAAACAATTCTTTTCAAGGTGGCATGTTTAACAATGTTCAATCATTGATGATGACTGACTTACGCCCTTTTGAACATAACTTCTTCAAAGTCATCTCTCAAAGTTTTCCTCTGTTGCAACTCTTGCATATATTCAATGACGAACCGCAAAAAGAGAAGCAACAGTCGAGAACATGTATAATATTTCCTCATCTTATTTTGCTCGACATTGATTGCGCTCATGTAGATTATGCTGAACAATTTCTCTTCGATAAATACTGTCATTTACCTTGTTTGCTGAATCTTATGATTGACTATGAATCACTGATACTGGTTACAAACAATTTCACCAATGATGCAGCACGGCTCACTTGTAGTAAATTGACCAGTCTTAGTGTAAAGGAACCGTTTGTTCCTCCAAAAAATTTTCATCAATATTTTCCTTTATTGTAAATATTATTCTTATTAAAACTTTTGTCAATAAAAGCAAATAGTACAAGAAGATTAATTGTATTTTGGTCATGCTAATTAGATAAAATAAAATGAATATAAGAAGAAGAAAAATGTTTTGTTCAATATTTCGACAAAGAAGAGTTTGATTGTTATTTATTTATCGCTTGAAAAATAAGTCTATTTTATATTAAGAAAATCAGAATAATATCTTATCTATTCTTAATCAAAATATACTTAAACTCATATAAAAAATAAAGATTAGGTTCTATAATCCGTGTAGCAGTTGTATCATTGCCAATTCTATGTTATTTTTATATTTGCTTTTCTTACTTTTAATCAAAATATTTTTCTTCACCACATTTTCCATTTCTACATAGAGATCAAATTCTCAATGCTGTTGCTGCTAATTGCTAAGGATGGGTGGTTCATTTGTTTGACGCATGCATCGAAAGTACTGAGTTTGAGTCTCAGCGAAACCCTCTACCGCCATGTAGTCGAAATCATTGAGGATCTTTAGAATTTCCAAATACGTACACTGTAAAAGATAACCGTAGAATAATAAAAAGCTTCTTCAAAGGGTATATGAAAGGGTTCATAAGGCGAATAAATCCTAAAAGAGTATTTGATTATGTTTATAAACGAAAATGAGGGTTTATTATTCTACCGTTATTTTTTACAGTGTGCTACATAACGTATGCCTTCTAATTTTCAGCAGGGATGAATCTTGGGAGCCTATGACGATCTATAGCGGTTTTTGAGGGTCTTTATGGGTCTATTCTGTAAAAAAAAGCTGTCCGATTGAATCTTTTTTTTTTCGATACCATTTTCAGAACCTTTTTAAGTTCCAGACTGTTTGACTAGAACCGAAAAAAAGGTTCATAAACTGGTACCCAAATCTATGACCATAAAAGGTCCAGAATCTTCGCTACAACCCTTAAAGGTTCCCTATGACACTTCTTTTTAGAGAGTATGGGAGTCTTTGAGAGTCTTTAGAATTTTGATATATGCTATAACAAAGAGCTTTTACTTTTTAGTGAGTGTGTCTCTATGGAGACCTTTGCGTGCGAGTGAAGTTCGAAAGAGTAACACTCACAGTCTCTGAGACTGTAAGAAAGCCAATAGTGAGACACTTTACCTATATGTTCAATATCTCCCGTAGCTGCTCCATAGAACATGAGTATACGATATGTCCTATAATTCCCATCATATCTATATCGACTAAAGATCTTATAACTAGATTCGCGAGATGTAGAGGAAAGTTGAACCACAGATGGTATCGGACCTTTGCAATCGTTGGCGGAAATCAGAGATATATACGGTATCTGAATAGCTAGAATCCGTCTGGTAGCATATTTTTGACTCTGATTCGGCGAGGTCTTCCGAAATATGACATGGTTCAAGTACCCAAATCTGGATTCGATTAGATAATAGTTAAAAATAGAAATGATATTTCATATATTAGTACACAGAAAATGATTGGTGAATATTTCTACAAGATAGGAAAAACAAAGAAGCATATTCAGTTGTTCTGTACTGTTTGTATTTTTCCACTTAAAATGTCAATCATTTGACATCTCACCATGGCTACAGAGAAATGATAATTGAGTAGAATATTTACTCTCTTGATATCCGCTAGTTTTTTGAATTATAGATAAGCTTTTATTGGTTAGAAGAAAATAGACTTTAGAATTGTTGAATTTTTTTGTTCTTAAATAAAGAAATGAAAGGAGGCGGATGATAAGTGATGAAATTGGTCCCTCGAGAAATTTGGTTTATTTTATGTAAAACTCTCGCACATTGTGTCCAAAAGTGATTTCTAGTGAAATTGGTCTTATATCACCTTGTTGTGGTGTCTCTAGGTCGAGTGACATACTCAATCGTTATCGCATATATATGAAACCCAACTACTGATGATAATCAACTTTTTTTATATATCAATGTGATGACCAGTCAACGCGACTTTTATATGATTTGATAGCACTTTTGAAAGGTTAAAAAATGGTGTAAAAATATCCAGGAACAATCTTGTCCGAAATGGCTTAGCATGGGATACAGTCCAGTCATATCCTTACATTATGAGTATTATTCACTGGAATCATGTGCCAAAGATATTTCATCTAATCGACCGCCACGCTAGTTTTTATATGATTCGATAGCACTTTCAAAACGCTACAAAATGATATAAAAACATCTAGAAAAAAAGCATTGGCCGCTCAAAAAAGTCCTGAACATACTATTCTCGGAACATGATTTTGTGCAAAGGGGAAAAAGCTGATTCCAGGTGATTCTTCTGTTCGGAACCAGTGGTTTCCCCTTGCTCACTAGTTTCTTAATTGATAAATGGAGAATTTTCTCTCTCATGAAAATTCTCTTTTATGGAGTAAAATCATTGAGACAACAAATTATTTAACATTGCTCTTTAAAGATATTGTTTCTTCTTCTTTAAAAACCAATATGAAAATCCAATTAATAAATAAAATTAGAAAAAAAAATTTAATCATTTCGATCAATCTTCGAATAATAAAATAAAAATGAAAGATTTCAAGAAATTGATATTCTTGGATTAATATGGACTTTTCTTATTTCTCTACTCTGATTAGTTTAGATGTCATATCATTCAGTAATATTCTCAACTCTGATGGAACATTTTATTTTATCTATTCATTTTGATAAATATAAATCAGCATGCACTTTCTTTCCAACAAATAAATGTGAGAAAAAGAAAAAGAAGATAAAATCGTAATACGATTGACAAATTCTCAAATAATAGGGAGAGAGAGAGAAAAATATTAACACTCATTTTGAACATATTAAACTAAACAAATTATCAATAAAATTCAAATAAATATCAAGATCAGATGAAATATTTTGTGTCGTTATATTGAATTCTTTAGAAAAAATAGAATATTCTCTCTTCTATTAAGGATCTCATTAAAAGTCATCAATTGATTTTAATTGAATATAGTTCAACGATAAGAATCAGATCTTGACAGTTAGGAAAACTGAGACATATTTCAAAGGAAAAGAGGAAAAAATATTTGAGATTGTGTCTCTTCTCATATATACGCAACACGATCGAATCAAGATGTCGAACGTGCTCGTAAGCATCCCATGTCTTCATCTCTTTTGATAAGGATTTTATTATATGAGTCATCTCTACAAAGAGACGAAAAATTGATTGATGCATGTCTTCTCTTTACATTTTTCGCGCAAAATCGATGGCCGTGTACACAGGATATTTGAATAGCTGCTTTCATTTATGCAGAAAAAATTCAGTAAGAAAATGAAGAATGATACACTTTGTTGACTATCAGCATCATTGGGCTTTTTTCCAATTTTCATGATAAACAACGTAAAGTCAATATTCAAGTGAAGTGATGATGAATCAGCAAATGTTGACAATCATAACATGATGTTTTTGACATTTTTATACAGGCAAATCGTTAGACACTATTGTACAGAGTAACCAACAACAGTGCTTATGCATTCTATGAGAAGTCTTGTACACTCATCCATCCTAATCATGTCTATATTTTTCAATTATATGATAGGCAAACCTAACAATAATGGAATTATTATCATTTTTCAATGAGTATATGGTGAGTCTATTTCATCTCTAGCTTGATTTTTCCACAAAAGTATGTTGTAAAACAAAAATTTATTATCAATAGTTCACTAATTTCGATACCATAAAGGTGCAACATATTCACATATGGTATACAATGATGGAAAATAGAGATTAAATGCACTTGTACGTAAAAATTGCTCGTTTACATACAATTGAGTCACGCGAGCACAATTGACTAATCCTCTTGTATCTGTGAATGCATTTATTATTGTCAACAAGTCTTCATAGTTAAATTTGAAGTTCGTCGAGACTAGGTAATCGTGCTTTTGTATCAATGAGAAATTGTTCGACATAATTGAGATGAATATTGTTCGAGAAGATTAACATCATCAGACGTGGAAATTCGATAGGTGGTAAGATTTGATTTCTGTATAATTTTGGTTCTTCTCCAATAATGTATAGACGTTCGAGACAAGAAAAGATCGAGATACGCAAATGAAAAATTCATGTTCGAATGCTAGTTGATTATTTGTGCACAATATTAAAGATCGAACACTTGTGAATATTCCCATTGGAAAAATATTTTGATTAATATAATCGAGTCGATCTAGTGTGTATGGTTGTGAAATAATGTAACAAAAACGAAATCCACCTGGAAAAGATAGAGTAGAACAATTGGCTTGAAATTGATTGTACTGTCCAATTGGAAATGTTCGTTGAATGTCGTCATTTTGCAGTAGGTTTACCGAATTATCGACTCTGATACCAGTGCTAATGGGATAAATGTGAGCAATGGTGGCAAAAAATTAAGAATTTGTTTGTTTAAAACAGTGCCAGTTAAAAACCGATCTCCTTCGATAGATAACCACAATGAAAGTTGTTCGAGATTGGAGATTCGATGCAAGAGAGACAAGATCATACCTTTTCATTGATATCGATTCATAACAAATCAGAGAGAAAATCTTCATATTCAAGAGAGATATCTAAACGAAAAAACAAATTCTACGTATTATCCACTTAAGAATATTTACCGTTGTGACTCTGGATATCAAGTCGAACGACGTTATCTCTATATGTTTGATTTCGATAGGAAATATGTTCAGTTGAGGTAGACGACCGTCGAGTAAAAATAGACAATCGGAAAAGTAGAAAACTTTGATATTTAATACGATCAATGTTGATGAAGTACATCGATTTGGATACAATCCAAGGAGCAATATCGGATAAATAGACTTATATGTTAATCATCTAATCAAATTCATGGAATTAGTTAAGATCTGCTCGTACACAACACTGTTCATGATCGCCGCTGAATCATCCGCATATTGAAGGACAAGTTTTTTTTATCTGATTTTTCAATAATGCGGGGTACGTCTGAATCTCCTTAGAAAAAAAAAGGAATAATATAATGTCTGCTTAAGAGGCAATATTTGTCGATTTCTTGTTGTCCAAAACGGAGATAAGATAATTTTTATCAAAAAAAACGATCGATTTGAAGATGTGAAATTCGAATAAATAATTGAACAGCTGTTATCGAGCCAACATTATAGTCGACTTCTGATAATGCCATGAAATCTTATAAACGAAATTAATGAATGTGTTATAAGCACGAGTCAGATCTGAATCATTTGGATAATAACATGTCCAATATTTGTACTTGAAAGATGTGTGAACTGTTGCTTGAGAGGGAGGGTGAAGAGAAGATCTTGACGTACAAGTTGATTAGAATTATACATATATAGAAGATGAATATCAAAAATATGTAATTTTGGCATATTAGATAAAATCAATCGTTCCCATCAATTTGTTGATAAATAAAAGACTTGAAGTTGATGTGAAAATTTTGTCAAAAATAATTCAATATGATGAAAACTTATCATTTCCATTTCGAAAGAACGATGTGTTAAATTATTTAATACAATAATTCGTAGATGTGTACATGTTAAATATTTGATCTCATCAGTTTATTACATGATAAACGATAAAGTTGGGAAAGATATGATAAAAGGACATTAAGATCATTCATATGACAGTTATGATCAATAACAAAATGTTTAATAGGACTGTATGGATGATTAGAAATATGTAATGACTCAGTTGAAAAATGTTCTTTGGATGATACTTTGCAATATATCGTAGGGCAGGTAAATGAAAGATTTGCTGATACAAAATACTTTTATTTTGGTCGTGATCAATAGGTACAACAATCAATGATGAAAGATTGGATAAAGAAGATAAATATTGCAGAAGATTTTCAAGAATAAGTGTTTCTAGTCGAGGAAATTGTAACAGATCATAAAGTGATGAAGAAAGAAGATTAAAAATATTAATTCGATATTGATAAGTAGTNATCTGAAAGAAGGAATCGGGGGACGCTACCGGTCTCTTCTTTCGAATAATGAAGACCTCAGGTCTCTAGCTATCTTCGGTACAAAGTTATAAGCATTTTACCCAACTGCCTTTTTTTAAAACTCCGATACTAGAAAAGTTAATCCAGCAGCAAAAGTTTTTCATGATTTTTCAAGTAATGAAATAAAAGACCACAGATATACGTTTTCAACAGAGTGAGATTACAAAACTAGAAATTGGCCAATTTTTTATTTTGTCTTTCACCATTGTATCAGGAAAATTTTGAGCCTCCCCTAGACTCAAATCGCTCCGCCGCCTCTGTGACGAATTATCGGACGAACGATTTCTCAATAAAGAAAACAGAATGCTTGATAGAAAGAAAAATGGTATGATTTGTTAATAATATAGCCTATTATTATAATATGAGTATATATTCTTCATTGTTCTTCCGGACGACTATGAGAAAAAAAGTGTATATCTATATATACAAACAAGAGTATCGAACTCAATAAATATGAACATCAACGTATCAAACCGCGATCGTTTCAATATACTTGATTTACCCAATGAAATTTTATTTTTTATTTTTGAAAAACTAAATATGGTTCATGTTTTATATTCATTCGTCGATATTACTCAACGATTTAATCGATTAGTATTTGATCCATTTTATATTCGTAAACTTAATTTAACTTCAATGAAAATGAAATCGTTTTTCGATCGGATCTATTCAATAGATGATCAAATTCTTGATAAAATTTGTACAAATATTTTACCTCAAATTGATGATCAAATAAATGAATTAATTGTTGAACAATATTCAATGGAACGTATTCTTCATACTATCAATTATCCTCAACTTTATTCATTAACACTTATGAATTTTTCAGAAGAAACACTTTTCAATTATTTAGCAAGTAATCTATTTAATACAATAATGAAAGAATTCCAATTCGAGATAAGTTAATTATTTTTTGTTTGTTTATCAATTTAAGATGATACAATGCTTCGTAAACTTCTTGCTGAACAAATTACATGTCTTCAAATTGATTTTAAGGATTATCCAACACTACCAGTTCCTGAAACTCTTTCGGTTGTATTTGCTTTAATTATATTTCTATGTAAACGACTGAACAAATTAAATTTTTCCCAATCGTATGGACGAGCGACATATTGTACTTTTGATTTATCATCAACTAATTTCAAATCTTCGACATTGACTGTCTTAAAAATTTACGTAAAAACTTTCGACGATTGTCTTTATCTTCTTGATGGACGTTTCATTTTTTTATCTACATTGATTATTAAAATAAGAACAATTCAAGAAACATCAGGAACGATCGATAATACGGTTAGTATAATAATCAATTGTCGTACTTCGAGAAGAAGACAATCAATTTGATAATTAAATATATATAGTTTATTTGAATTTTTTTTCATAGATAAAACTACCAAAATTGAAACAGTTTTCTTTAAAAACATACCCACATATATTATTATATGATAGTTTAATTATTCCATTACTTCAACGAATGATAAATCTTGAAAATTTAAAATTATATATTTCAATAATAAGAAGTAACAGAAATTATATTGACGGTAATCAATTATATGATGATATACTTATTTATATGCCAAGATTAAACAAATTTACTTTCAATATACAAACATTTGTTGATAAAAGGAATGATGAAATTATTTTTTCATCTAATGAAGATATTCAACATAGTTTCAATCGAAAACAATACGGATCAGTTGGCTCATATGTTGAAACTTTTACAAGAGAAAATAAATATAAATGTCACCACTATTCATTACCATATGAATTTAAAAGTCGATGCCATATTTATTCACTACCATATCAATTTAAAGATTTTGATTTTGTAACTAATGCTTTTCAAGGTGGTATGTTTAATAATGTTGAATCTGTGGTAATCACAGACTGCAAGCCTTTTGAACATAATTTCTTCAAGCTCATTTCCGGAAGTTTTCCTCGATTGAAACATTTGTATATCTTTAATAAAGAACCAATGGAGAACAAAGAAGAATCAATATCGTTGATCGTATTCTCTCATCTTATTTTTCTCAATATTTATACTTGTCATGCAGATTATGCTGAACAATTTCTCGTCGATAAACACTGTCATTTACCTTGTTTAATGAACCTCGAGATTGAGTATGAAACACTCGTTTTGGTCACAAACAATTTTACTAATGATGCTACACGTCTCACATGTAGCAAATTGACCAATCTTCGTGTACAAGGACCATTTGTACCTCCAGAAAATTTTGATGAATATTTTCCTTTATTGTAAATATTATTTTTATTAAAATTTGTGTTAATAAAAGAAAATACTATGAGAAAATTGTAAATATTTTGATGAAGTTGATCAGATAAAATAAAATAAATGTAATGAAAAGAAACTTTTTATTACATGTCACTTATGAAATTTGGTTTCGTGTGTACTTATCTTTTGAAAAATAATATCAATTTAGATATAATTTTTAAGATTATATATTTGTGTTTGTAAAGTAATTAGTAGTGTCGTTGTTAATTATGACATAGATAAATATCGATATCATACCGTATTTATTTTACTAATCTAAACAGAATTTTTTTTACTCTAGGTTGCGGGTTATGTTTAAATTGTACGTTGAGAATATTAATACTACATATGTAATGTAGATGTAGATTTTAGGTTGCTTTATTTTATATTCAATTGAAGAACTACATAATGAATATATTGGATTGATCAAGTTTATTTATATTTAAAATAAATTTTTGATCTATTATGTAAAGATCCACAGAAAACCTAATTTTTATGTGGCTTTGTTTTGAATTGTTTTAGGCATACATATATATCCACACAAATATAAACAAAATCAAATTAAATAAAAAAAAAAGCAAAAGATAGATTCATTATAGAATAAATTAACAAAAAAGAAAGAATAAATAGAGGAAATATACTTCTACGATGAAGCGAGTAATTTATATATTTATATACTTTTTCGAATTGTGAAATAATTCTAATAATATAATAATAATAATAATAATAATAAATTTATAATGAGAATTACCTAAGAAAAACGAAAATGTAAATTTATAATATGAAATTAAAATAAAATATTATATGAAAGAACATATTTATTGAGTTGAAATTTTTATAATTATTTTTGTTACTATATATGTATTATATATAATGTTTCTATACACAAACTATTGTCATTATATCGATTATATGTGTTAATAATAAATAATAAAACATTTTATATTATGTATAACAAAGAAAAATTAACATTTAAATATGTTAGATACTTACAAAATTTTTTTTTTATAAACATTTAGAAGAATATCGACAAAAATTAAATAAACAATTTGATGAAATTGAATTTATCAAGATTTATATTTATTTCAAGAAGTATTTTATCAATATATTGAAAAATCATATAATTACATCTTAATATAAGAAACAAATAACACTCGACCGTTTATCTCGCTTAACCCTCGACTGAAGATTTTTCTCTTCAAGTATACTATATTACGCTACAGTCCTCATCAGAAATACTACTAACAGTGAAAAAAGAGTGGATATAAGTATACATATAGACATTCCTATGAATATTTCTGTAATCGGTCATATTTCTATTCGAATAATACGCATTACTATTAATTCAGGCGATTTAATAGATGTGATGCACATTAGTAATCAACTGTAGCCTGATTAAGCGACAGTGAGGGTGCAATATTCAAATACATCTGAGAAAAAACGCATCTGTGACACTAGTGTAAGAACATATATTCGATAGATGAATTCATCGGGGCAATCATACATATCAACATCAATACGAATTTTATTTTTATTCATAGCTAATTCAAATACCATAAATCTATATACTCAGAATAATGTCTTCAGTCACATGTGTTATTAAATATTGAACCTGNTTTTTCGGTCCAACTTATTCTTAAGGCTTTTTAGTCTTTGGTAAACATTTTGAATCAAATATTTTTACATATTTTTGTAGTGGACACCTTGCTCTTTCTAACGAGAAAAAGATCAAGTTTCTATGAAGATTCATTGCCATGCTATACTGAAAAGAAAATTAATGCAGTACTTTTGCACCACCCGTTAAATAGAATATAGTTTAATATAAAGGTTCTTTTTTTTTTATTGATATTTAACTAACAACCATAGTTAATTTAGTAATTATTTGTTTTGAATTAATTGAAATATATAAAATTAATCGTTGAATTAGTTGATGAAATAATTCTCGTATTTGATTATCGTCTAATTCTGATCTAAACAATTTAACAAATATGAAAATGAATAATTATAGATGGTAAATAACGTACAAGTGTTTAGAAATTTTATTACAAAGAGCAACAGCACCAAAGAATTGAATACTTGAAGATTTACTTATATCTAAAAATTTCCATGGAAAATCCCATGCTGATTTAGAATATTGTAAATTTTCAAGAATAGTATTCAATTGTTGATGTTGTTCAGTTGATAATTGAGATGTTGGAGAATAAAAATCATTGATTATTCGTTCTATTTCAAATAGAAACGTATTTTTACAAATAGTAAAAATATAAAAACTAACCAATATATTCAGCAGAATAAATTGTTATTACATTTGTATTAGTTGATATTGGAGTTGTCATTAGAACAATAATTAAGTAACAAAAAAGACAAAATTATATTTAAATATTTCTTATCGTATATTCGGAGAGTGTTGCTATACGTTGAGAATTTTATGCAATCGTAGATACCTGTATGATGTCACTGGTGCACAATGTCATGAACATTGTCCATCATATGTTAAATTGTGTTAATTGACTCCAAATATCAGGAGAAATACTGGTTACGTACTTTGGAAAGAGGTATGAAATTTACAAGATAATCTTTTTCATACCTCTAGCCGATTGATAGACTCCACCCTTAGTTTATGTTGATGTCAGTGAAATTGATGAAATTAAAGGGTCTGTTTGATTGATCGGATAATATCATGCAGAAAAGACCTACATATCTACCTATATCACTATCTTTTTATCTCAAAATATGTCTAGAATGGTTTTTGTTTTATATCATGTGCTCAATGCGATTCCATCTTGCTTATTTTTTAATGAAAACCGATGGTTCAAGCGGGTTAACCACATTGAATTACTTTTTGATTGATTATTATATAAAATAGACATTATCTACCCTAAAAAAGTGGTTTTTTTCGAAAAAAGTCGGTTTACTATGATATAAAATACTATATTAGATGAAGCTAGAATTTTTCTATTGGTTAATCCTTCAGAAGGACTTATTAAATACTGTGGGACCAATTGAATATCCACTTTTGCCTTTTTTTTTTTTTAGTTTTTATTACTTTATTTTTGTTATTTATTAAGCAAAACCTTTGAGACCAAGATGTTACTTGTGTATTATCAAAATTTAAATAATACATGACAAATATTGTGACAAAAGAACAATCAGTCAACGAATGATTCGTCAATAAAGAAAAGAGAATGTTCCACATAAAGAAAAATAACATTATTTGTTCAGCATTGACTATTATTACGCGACTTGAATATTTATCCTTCATTGTTTTATCAGACGGCAATGAGAAAAATAGATATGTATATATAAATTAATACGCTGTAAATCAATGAATTAGATATGAATATTTCGAATAATAAACATCTCAATATAGTTGATTTTCCCAATGAAATTTTATTGATAATTTTTAACAAACTAAATATGGGCGATGTTCTCTATTCACTTGTGGATGTTACTCAACGTTTTGATCAATTAATACTTGATCCATTTTATATTCATAATCTTGATATGACCTCTATGATGATGAAATCATATTATGATCGTATCTATTCAATAGAAAATAAAGTTCTTGATAGAATATGTAAAAATATCTTACATCGAATTCATCATCAAGTAAATGAACTTATTGTTGAACAAAATTCAATCGAATGTGTTCTTCATACTATCAATTATCCTCAACTTTACTCTTTATCACTTATAGATTTTACAGAAGAAGTACTTCTCAAATACTTAACAGGTAAACTATTTAATTATGTTTATTTCAATTAACACAATAATGAAATCATTTTAATAATGTTTTTCTTTCTTTTTTTATTTGTCAATTGAAGATAATACAACTCTTCGAAGACTTCTTAGTGAACAAGTTACATGTCTTAAACTTGATTTTAAATATGACACAACACTATCAATTTCTGAAACTTCTTCGATTATATTTGCTTTGATTTTATCTTTATGTAAACGGCTAATCAAGTAAAATTTTCATGAATTCTATGATCGATCAACAATTTGTACTTTTGAGGTATCATCAATGAATTGCACATCGTCAACTTTGACTGAATTGATAATTGATATAAAGACTTTCGATGATTGTCTTTATTTACTTGATGGACGTCTCAACTGTTTATCAAAATTGATTATGTATGTCCTAGAAATTGCATATACAGTAGGAACTATAGATAATACAGTGAGTATAATTGTCAATTATTGTTGTTCGAGAAAAAAAACAGTGAATTCAATAGATAAATATGCTTTATTTTCTTTTTTGTATTTTTTGATAGAAAAAACTTCCCAAATTGAAACACTTCTCATTAAGGTCGTATCAACGTATAGTTTGTTATGATAATCTAATTATTCCGTTACTTCAACGAATGATAAATCTTGAAGAATTGATATTATTTCTATCAATAATAAGAACTGGAAAAAATTATATTGATGGTATTCAATTATATGATGATATTCTTATTTATATGCCACGATTAAACAAATTTATTTTCAATATAGAAACAAATATAGTCGAAAACAATATTGAATTTGCTCTTTCATCGAATGAAGATATTCAACGTAGTTTCATTAGAAAAGAATATGGACCAATTTATTCACAAGTTGAAATATTTTCAAGAAAAAATAAAAGCAGATGTCACAGTAATTCACTTCCATATGAATTCGAAAGTACATGTCGCATCTATTCCCTTCCATATCAATTCAAAATTTTTTTTTATTTAAACAATTCTTTTCAAGGTGGTTTATTTAATAATGTTCAGTCGTTGATGATGGCTGACTTTCGTCCTTTTGAACATAATTTCTTCAAAATTATCTCTCAAAGTTTTCCTCTATTGAAAAAGTTGTATATATTTAATGATGAACCGCAAAAAGACAAGCAACAATCGCAAAAATGTATAACATTTTCTCATCTTGTTTTGTTGTGCCTGTATTGTGCTCATGTAGATTATGCTGAACAATTTCTTTCCGATAAATACTGTTATTTACCTCGTTTATTGGATCTTCGTATTGGCTATGAATTCCTCATACTGGTTACAAATAATTTCACCAATGATGGAATACGTGTCACTTGTAGTAAATTGACCAGTCTTCATATTAGGGAGCCGTTTGTACCTCCAAGAAATTTTCATCAATATTTTCCTTTATTGTAAATGTTTTTTTTTTGTTTGTTAAAACTTCTGTCAATAAAGGAAAATAATACGAGATGATGAATTGTACTTCGATTATGCTAATCGAATAAATTAAAATGAATATAACACGAAGGATAGTGTTTTTGATATAGTTCGACAAACAAGAGTTCGATTGTTATTCGTCTATCGAGTTAAAAATAAGTGTATTGATAAATAATATTTTAGATCAAGAAAATGAGAATAATAAATATCTTATCTATTCTTAATCAAAGTATACTTCAACTCAGTGATTTATTTACTGGATGGGTCGGATGGGCACCGCTCACCCGAAAGTATACACATCAGGGATCGAAGCGAGCGGCCGCTCAGTACAATGCAGCGCAATTTGTTTTCGATAGAACCGCTCACCGTATCCCGCAGCACGAGGTTGATCGCTCACAGTACAGCGCAGCGCAAAAAATCCGATAACACTTTATCTATGCTGAATTGAACTTCTCATAAAAACTTACGAAGATGTCGCAGATGAAGAAAATTTCTAGAATGGAACAAATGAAATTACGAGATCTTCAACATAATCATTGTGTTCAATACACCAGCAAAAAAATTAAAACATCGTTGTTATAACGATATGAAGATGTTAGTGATGAATATGACGAACATGATGATGATTTAGATTCCACAATGCCACCAGGAATTGATGAATTACAACGATATTTAGCTCTACAAATTGACAAAACAAGTTTGCGTCAAAATCCATTAGACTTTTGGCGAGAAAATCAGTTATCATTTCCTCGTTTGTCGAAATTAGCCAGACGTATTCATTCCATTCCAGCTACTATTGCAACCGTAGAACGACAATTTAGTGGCGCCGGAGTTGTCATCAATGAAAGAAGAACCAATCTCAAACCAAGCCAAGTAGACAACATTCTTTTTATTCGTTCGTGTGAAAAAATGTCCATTTTCTAACAGTCGATTATTGTTTTTTCTTTGTGTTTCTTTTAATGTTGTTTTGTCAATTTATTAGTATGTAATCATGTTTATATTGCACTTTATTTATCATCTATAATGTTCTTGTACAGCTTCGTGGTCAAAGGAAGAATTTCTATCTCTTTTTGTTGTTATTTTTGTACATATGATGTGAAAAAATAAAGAAATATCAGGTATCTTTAAGAAGAAGAATAATAACAAGTTGTTATACGACCGCGTACCGTACAGCGCAGCGTAGAATTTTTGACATAAGACTGCACACCGCCCGCGTCAGTGTGGGACTTGCTCCGCGCGCGAAATTTTTCTAAGGCTATCGCGTACCGCGTAACACTGCTCAAAAGTTTAGGTAACCCGTACCGCAAGGCGTGAAAAAAAGCACGCTGCTTCGATCCCTGATACACATTGATTTATCCATTGAGTGGCCCGGATAGGCAGCCTCCATCCGAAATTTCGCTTTGCCTACCCAAAAAATAAAACCTAGATAAAACACTGCTTCAACTCATATAAAATATAAACATTGGAAATGAATATTCTTCTTCATTATTCCGAGAGAGTCCATGAGAGTATCAACAGTTGTTTCTGTTTACGAAGTCCTGGTCAAAATTTTTATTTTTTATTTTTTATATGCAGTTGGGTGGTCATGGTCTAAAACTACCTAACCCAAATTTTTAGTTCATTTGGATGTTCTATATTAAAGTTATCTTGGATAGATTTTTGAGCACTATCTACCTATTATTAAATAAATAGTCATAACTGGTTGCAAAAATGCTTACTAGGATTATATTTCTACACATCACAGAATTTTTTTCGACCTAATCTATTAAAAGATAAAGTATCGACAGCTGAAAAAAATGAGCTATTTAGAATATTGCATACTATCTATTTAGTAGAGTTACGAAGTCTAACATCAGTTGAAATTGTTAGAATTTATGAGTGCAGAAAAGTCGGTTTTTTGCACTATTTCTGATGTCATTTTTCGAAATCAAAGTAGTTCGAGACAAGAAGGAAAAGCAGATCTTGGATTCTTGGATCCTATGGATTGTAGAGCCGATTCATTCGACGGCACCAAAATTCATCAAAAGTTATGATAATTCGCAAAAATACATTAAGATCTATTAACATTGTATAAGGTACATCCATATCCACGGTAGTTTATCAAACTACACTGCTTTTTAATAAAAGAAGATAATGTAGATCCCAATAAATTCTGGTGGATCCTGATGAACACTAATAAATTGTAAAATAGATTTATTGGAATTTACGGAAATCTATCAGAAGTTACTGCAATCTAATAAATTTATCAGAATCGATGAGATAACACCTAACAAAAATATCTTCCCCTTAGATCTCAGTCATTATAGCAGCTATAGATATGAAAATTTGTATGTACATAGCTTCCGATAAATGTAGATCAGCAGCACAATCTACGCTCCAATTCCACACGGTAGAAGCAAGTTATAGTACATGCTGCTGAGCTAAAACCATTTTACTATATATATTAATGTGTAAAATTGTCCAATCTGAT
The DNA here is from genome assembly GCA_905329745.1 of Rotaria sp. Silwood2. NCBI lineage: Eukaryota > Metazoa > Rotifera > Eurotatoria > Philodinida > Philodinidae > Rotaria > Rotaria sp. Silwood2. The sequence continues at coordinate 40,202 of CAJNSZ010000563.1, forward strand.
TGTGCACTTTAAACTTACAGAAAATGTCTTCCTATAGTTTTTTAATGTCCTCTGAAATTTTCATATATAAATCATTTACTAGCGAGAAATGATGACTAAAATAAATTACAGATTATAACTTATTTCTCTTCTGTTCATATAACTTTTATAAGAAAAACTATGGCGATAATCATGAATGCATGTGGATCATAAACGTGTATAGAGTAAAAATCTTCTTGTCAAGAAAAAAGGCTTTAGTGTCTCCTAATCTTTAAAAATAATCTTCTTGTTGTTCTCTTGATATTTCGCGAAAAATCTCGTGGCTAACATTGGTTCTTTTTTACTAGAATCCATTGATCTTTAAAAATTGCATTTAGTAACTCTGATAAATATGATTCAAGAGCTTTTTTCATCATAATAGTTATAANTTTCATGGATATCTTACATTGTTGTCTAAACCGCCACCCCTTCCGCCTATTGGACTTTATTTTTCTCTTACCCGCCACTCCCTTCAAAAATTCCTGGATCCGCCACTGCGTTGATGTAGCTCGGTACTACGACCATATATTTGTGCTGCCGTAAAAGAGACAATAGGGTCATACACATAGGCATTGGAAGCAAAGCTTAAACTGTGTACAGGTTATTCCAAAATCATAAGACAACCCATCGATGTTGTCAAAATATATTCCTGTGATTTTAAGTAGCTCACATTATAAGTTCATTTTTAAAAAATGAATAAATTTTATTTAAAAAATCACTAGGGTACGCAGTAATTTTGGGATACCCTATACGATTTCTATGCAGTGAACTCAAACTGCAATTCGGAGTTCGAATGTAACAGTTACATCTCAACTTAGTCTACTATCCAATCCGAGTAGATAGACTATTATTTAGATCATTTCTCAAGCGCTACTTGAGGTATATGGACAATTATGAAAACACCTTGAAATGGACCAATGTCGAGTTCCAGCGTTTCTAAATATTAATTTTTTTTTCGAATGTATGCTGCGATTCAGATTTTCAGTTATTTCCTTCACTGCATGGAGATTATCATAGCCAACTCTAAAACTTTCTCATTAGATTTTCTTGTATTTCCTTTTATTGAGAAACTGCCAATAACTGTGTTCAAGACCGAATCTGAATGCGAAACAGAACGTTCTGCTTTAAAGTATTCATAATTAGCTATTCGTTTATCTTGGTAAATCATTGCGGTTGTTTTTTCATAAAGCGATGATGAACGATGCCATGTTGACGAGTGAATGCATAATGATCTTAAACATTAAAAAGTAGAGCATCCAATTAGAAACAAACTGAAAAATGAATCAAACCTAAAATAATAAGTTTGAGCTTTTGTGATTGTCTCAGTGTCAACCAGCATGGTAAAATCCAACTTTTCCTATCCTGGTCTGATAGAAACGTCCTCCCATGTGCCTTGATATTCACCAAAAAATTTTCCTATCGTACAAATGATACTCATGACAGCTCTTTTAATCAAGTTAGAAACGAACCAAGTAGCAAAATGCATCAACATTGGAGAGGGTTTGCATTTAACATGGACTACCAAAAATTTGTCGAAAAATTAGCATTTAAAACTCTTTGATAAGACGGGGTGGGGTGGGGCAACTTTTTAGCTGCCCCGTCCATCTCTGGATTAGACATACAAGAATTTTTTGTTTTACAGTTTTTCCATCAGTAAATAATTCTAAACAGTTGAAATGTCATAGCCATGAACCAAAAAATAATGGAACCGACAACCGCTGATAAATTGCGACGACGATTAGAGATCGCAAAATTCTACCATTACCGATATAACTAATAACATTCAAATAACCAACATTGAAATGTTCTTCATGTGCTCTTCGAAATGCTGCTGCAAAAATAAAAGCTTCATTTCTTTTCAGTATTATCTATCGCTGCAACACTTCTAAAATAATTTAGGATAAAACGGTTGAAGATTAAACATATTACTAGCTTATATTGCGAAATTGATTCCAGCATGTCATTTTTCTTGCTCATATATATAGACACACATACATATTAGAAGATTAAATAAACCATCACAAAGATCTTGATATGTTGATGAAACTCTGATTTCTGTTTGTTATCATTGTTCATGACCGATTTTTGTCAATAGTTCATTGAATATATCGATACTATGTTTATTGTCATTCTTTATAAATTTGGATTCATTGTATTAAAGAGTTGAGTGTTAAGCAATATTTGGTGAGAAAATTTAGAGCTTTTCGGTAGAATCTTTCATACAGCCATATGTGTACTTAGATAAAAGACTGAAATACTAAAGCAAATGTGCTTGAAAATTTTATTCAAAGACATGCAAATGTTGCACAGAGCAATGCTCCATTTTACCTGTTACTTGAAATTTTCAAAGCATTCGATGAAAGATTTCAAAATAACAACGCAATGTTAAGATTCTGTCTAGAATTGTCTTTCACCGAACAATGCAAAACACTATGCCATGATTGTGCTCGAAGTCAATTGAGCTAATGGCTTATTTTAATTCTCATTTTTTCCAACATCCTGTATTATACCACTCACAAATAATTTCAGTTCTTTTCTTCTTTTCTCCAATCAATACAGCAACCTTGTTTTCGCCCCAAAGGTGTACTGTACAGACAAATCGCAATTGCGACTTTCTTTTAGCTTTTGAAATATTATAGACATTAAATTTTTACGAAACTGAATGATTTTTCGTCGAAAATAAAGTGAAGAGACAGGTACAAAAACACCTTTCTTAACAATAACAGAAGTGGAGACCTATATAAATTACTTCATTTGCAGTGAATGTTTTGTTTGGGTGAAAAACAACGAAAGCAAAGCTTGGTGATGCAAATGAACAGTATCACCGACAGAAAGATTTGGCTGTTGCTGCTCATTGTCGTTCAATTTGCAGGTATGTTTCAACACTAGAAATTTATTTCAACTTGAGGAAAATATTTTTCGTTTTTATATAACAACAGTTGTTTGTGCACCACATACACAATAAAATGTGAAAGGTTATGTAGCTGTTTTTAGTATTGAGAAAGAGTTTCTTTAAATTTTGCTACTATTTAAAGAGTTTCTATCGCAGTCTCGGTACGAACAACATGCGACAAGAAAAGATGTAACTATGTATGCCATATACTAATTACTTTGCTTGTTTCAGATCGTGTTACAGAACAACGTAGAGTTGCACAATACTGAAAAATGAATCATATACCACATAAAATTTATTTCTAACTATCCTCTATCATTTAATGATGCATTTCGCTTTTATGGTACTTTCAGGATGTATGCTAAGTTCTTGAGAGTGTGGGTGTGGATGCGGATGTGGGGGTGTGGGCTGTAGATGTGTGGGGTGAGAGTGCGGGTGTCGGTGAAGATATTGGTATCAATTTCACGCCCACAACCCATACCCGATACCGCACATCAACGGCCACACTCCGTACCCGACATTCCACATCCACACCCACATCCCATACCCGACCCCCCACATCCACACCCACACGCACACCCACACCCACACCCACCCCAATAATTTCTGTTTAATGCAATATTTTAAAGTAAAGAATTCTACTACAGTACATTATCAAGTATGAATATCAAACATTGGTGCTATATAACAGAAAAGATAATAAGAAAAATGTTGCACTTTCCTTATTTACATTTGCGAGTTTTTACATGAAGCTTGAAAGTTTATTTCCACAATGACTTGAGAAAAATGGTCAATGTATGGTCTATATTAAACATGAAAATCAGGCTGATCGCATATTAAACTATCAGAACAGAATATGGAGAGATACTTTACTGTATCTCCATTCGAGAAATATCGAATTTTGCGGATGAGCCCTGTGAACATTACTGATTTCAGTAAACATCTACACCCACACCATCCAGATGTACTATTTTATTTTTACTTTCAGTTTTAACCGATACGGCGGCAGTGTCTCATGCTACGACTGTCGATGACAGGGATGATGAGCGAAGAGAAGGAAGTCCTGAAGGTGGCGCACGATTAACGGTCTACGGATCCGGTTTTTCTGAAAATCATTTCAGTTTAGTACCATCAACAGAATCACCGAATACAATAGAATTAGTTCGAGGGAATGATGTTTATGATTGTCCGATGCAGAATGAAAAAGCCACTGATATTCAATTGACATGCTATACGCCTCGATTACCTGAAGGAGATTATCAAGTTCGAGTCTCTGTCGAAGGTAATCCGGTTCCCATAAGTCAATACAGTTCTCCGTCATCGGCAACATTCACGGCGCATCGGAATTATACACCTCAAATTACTAATATATCGCCAGCATCAGGCTTGCCACAGAGATTGGTTACATTAACTGGTGACTTTAAAACCGAATGTTACTTACGTGATAGTCGTGAATGTTCACCGAAAAATGTGTCCGTTATTTCTCGGTAGGAGATGTTTGATTTGACTATTTTTAAAATACTTTCAATAATAATTTACTTAGAATATACATCGGTGGTCAACTGTGCAATCTGATCGATGACGAACGCAGCGACTAGTAAGTTTCTATGTGTGTGATTATATTGAACTACGGTGAAATGATTAGCAGTCGACAACAGCTCTAGTTAGGAGTAATTTGCTTTTTTCTTAGTAATTAATACAACGAACTTTAATTTTCACAAAAGCAATGTCTATGTGCAGTAGTTATATGTCAATTGTGTTCAATGATTTTTCTTTCTGTTAGGTACAAAAGATTTCCTGTTTCTAGATTTCTAACCACAAAAGCTTCATAGGCTTCGTCGACTGCTCAACGATCAGTCACTATAATTATAGTTCTTTTTGAAAATGAATCGGTTCATATAAGCTATTGTTTTTTTTTTATTGAATCTGAATTTGACATCTATCTTACAATGAATGTTTGATTTATAGCTATTCAAATCTGAACAATAGCCAACTCCAATGTCGTTTCGAAAGCAACGAAGTCGGTAAGCAACTTAAGTCATATATTTATAGGCCTCCTAACTAACAACATATACGATGGATGTCTATCGATTCGTAGGTATATTCAATGTGAGTATGCTTGTTTCAAACGAATTTGGTCGTTCAGCGAGCGATGCGAGCCTCTATCGAATATCTGGTACTGGAGAAGTATACAATTTTGAAACCTATGCTAGTTTGTATTCATTCACTATCCACAATATCGACTGTCCTAGAATTAATGTTTGTTTCTTACTAGTTCTAACAAACATCTCGTCTAACACTGGAAGTACGGAAGGTGGTACAATTTTAACAATTAAAGGAAACTATTTCAGTAAAAGTAGTAATTATCCTCTGATCGTTAATGTTGGTGATGATCCATGCACCATTCGTAATGTGAATCTGACTACAATTCAATGTCAAACATCAATAAGACCAGCTAGCAATCGAAATCATTATCGTGGTAAGTAGATAGGTAAATGAAGTGCTTTATTTTATAGATATTTTTTGAGGTGGTCGTGGACTTCATGTCTATTATCAACCTGGCTACATTAATCTTGTATGTTAGACATTAATTGATTTGTTCCTAATTATTACTGTATTGATTTTCTTTGCTATTATTAAGAATGCTTTGGGCAGTGCTAGTCTTCCAATACCAAATGCCAACACCAGTCGCTCATGGACTGGAGAAGCCTCATTTTCCTCGGTATTTTCATCTGCTACTACCGTTTGGCTTATAGGATTTATACGTGCACCCATGACGGCTGCATTCAATTTTCGATTGGAAAGCAATTCTCAAGCTGCTCTTTATCTGAGTATTGATGAAGATCCTGCGAATGCAGTACGAATTGCTAGCAATACAGTCACCGATTCACAAAGAATTGTACTCCAAAATAATACTGAGTGAGTAAAAGACAAAAGAACAGTACATCGATGATCTAAAATGATTTATTTTGCGTAGCTATTACATGCTTTGTGTTGGATCCACTGGCGGTGGTAGTTTTCGTTTAGCAGTAAAATCAGCCATGCAACCATTGAATTCAAGAACAGAAACTAATCGTCCGGGTACGAGCGAAATTCAACAAGTTAACATCGGTGGCGCCGTTACCACTGAATATCAAGTAATTAAAAATTTATAAAAATTTATAATCAGACGTGTATCAAACTAACGGGAATATGCACTATTCTTTAATACGGTGTGAACATGATGATGACTATTTTTGTGAAGGTCTCTGCAAGTTTAGTTGAAATAATCTTGTGCAATTTACTCTCGGACTATCCTATACACTGATATCCTATTTATGTTTGTTTCTGAATTCACAAATGTTCACATTTTTCTAGTTAGTCTATCATTCACAGACTCACCGATGTGAAAAATTAAGAATTTGAAAAGACGGTATTTTGAATACTTACGATCTAGTCAATCAAAATTATACAATAAAAATATTTAGTTCAAGATAACTTCACAAAATTGATTATATAAAAATGCTTGTTTTGTTTTAGCGTATTGTCTATATGACTAATTCGTCTATTCCTGGGGTGGCTGAAGTTCAAGATGTAGAGGCTTATTTCAACATATTTCAAATAGGATTCAGAGGAGTCTATACAGGTAAGTTTTTGCAGGACCTCTTCGTTTTTTAAATCAAACCATTGATGCATTATTGATCTTCAGTACTACTCGATGGACCACCATTTACGCAATTTGTTCAGGATGCTCTCAATGATTTGCCAACAATCTATCCTTTAACTGTTAGTGTGGCACTTGTCGGCACCGCTTACCGAGTGACGTTTCCAGTCGAAATGGGTGATGTTCCACCACTTACTGTGATATCAACAGGATTTAGTGGTATTGTAAATGCAACAGAAATCACACGAGGTGTTTCATCGGCTTCAAAGATAGCCTTTCAACTCGATGGAGCAATAACAAACTATCTAAACTTTCGAGACGATGATATTACATCAGCTATTCTAACAAATGAATTCAAAAATTTGTTCAACATTCGATGTCCACCATCACTGTATGATCCACAAGTAGCACCAACTATTGTATATTCGGATGAATTTGAAGAGCCGAGTCCATATGATGACACATTCACGATTGAAGATATGGCCTTCTGTGGTCGTGGAGCAGTCAGAAACTCAACTGTACATATCGTTTATGGTAACACGCAAGCTGCTGATTACATGTGCTTTGCCTATAAGATTAATACGGGAAGCTCGATGACAATGATTTTTCAAGCTCAAGGCGATTATAATTCTCCAACTATCGAAAGTAGACTGATGAATTTAATAGCAGATTCGCGCTGGCATTATACATGTATCAATGTATTAGACGAACTCCAGCAGAGTAATCCTTCATATCTGGCTGTTACTACTGTAGTACTCATGCAAGTTGATCTCAATTACTTTGTTCCATCAAGTATCATGATTGATACAGTCACATTACGTAACGATTTACCTATAGGCTATGAGGATGTAACTGTGATTGCATCCATTGAGCAATCATCTACACAACCGTGCACGTTTCCGTTTTTTTACAACGGCAAAAATCATTCATCGTGTGTATTAGACAATAACAATGTGCCTATTTGTGGTTTGAACAACAATGTAAGATCGTACTGTCAAAGTTCATCTATCGAAGGTGTTCGTCGACTGTATCCTAAATATCAGCTACTGGACAATTCTTTGCAAATAACTCATAATACACCTACAAATTATACCATAAATATTTCTTTTCGATACACATCATGCATGTCACCATCGTTGATTGAAGTTTTGCCGTCCACGGTCAGTTAATCATTTTCTACATCTAGCCATTCTAAATTCATTTGTGTAGGTTGGTACAGTAATTTCAATTTCTAATGCTTCTAAAGCACTTAGTGGGTACTATTCTATCATGTTTGATGGACAAGTATATTCTCCGATTCCAGCTGCAATAGCTCCGTCAAATTTGGCCGATTTACTTCAATCATTTCCAAATTTTGGCTATGTTTCCGTCAGTCGAACTGGACAATGTCATCAATATTCTTACACGATTCAATGGTTAGTTAATGGTGAGCAACCGCTTATTTCCATCGTGAATTCATCTCAGCTAAGACCGGTCAATGCACCTATCAGTGTTTCATCAATACAACGTGGTAGCTCTTCAAATGTATTCTATGATCTTCCCACGGATGTAGTGAGAACTTACCATACGGCACCTCAAGTGAGTTTAGTTCTTATATCCAAAAATATCTATTTTCAATTAAATTTGTAGGTGGAAGTAGTTGTAGGCGGTTATCCATCTTATTGTTCCAACCCCGATAATAACTGCGAATTTCAATGGTCAATCAATCATACGCCTCAAATAACATCTGTCATTCAAAGTGGAACAGCGGTGACTATTAGCGGCACTGGATTTAGTACTCGCCCGGAATCTAACATGATATCAATTGGTGAGAATGGTCAATGTGATGTTCAAACAGCGAGTGTAACATCAATTCTTTGTAACATTATCAATGCACCATCAGGTCAACATGTTCTACGATTGAACGTTGCTGACAAAGGCCTAGCTTCGAGTAATACAACTTTCATGGTACAAGTGCCGTTATTTATCACTTCATTTGTTCCAAATGGAGGCGATTCTGGCGGAGGTTATCAGTTAACAGTGTTCGGAGGTGGCTTTTCGCCGAGTGCAGTTATCTTTCTTGGCGAAAATTTCTGTATCAATCGAACTGTAGTCAATTTTACTACAATCAAATGTGTTGTACCTCCAAGTGGTAGTGGAAGTTTGATTCAAGTGGTAGTTGCTGTATCTGATGGCTTGAATTCGGTTACTGCATCGACACAATTCACATACAATGTGACGGTTGCACCAACTATCTATTCAATTAATCCAACTTTTGTAACGATGCGTGGTGGACTATTGAACATCAATGGTACTGGATTTGGCAACCAAGATGTTTCTGTTTTCATTGGTACCGCAAATGCTCGTGTTATATCTTCTTCAAACAATTACATTGTAGTAAATTTGAATACCTTACCACCTGGACTCTATCCAGTCACGGTTCGTACTGCAGCAGGTTATGCACGACCGCTCTTTCAAGTCGAGTATCGATTCTATATACAAGAAGTATTACCACAAGTTGGCTCTGCATATGGCGGCTCTGATGTCTATGTTAATGGAGCAGGCTTCGAAGATGGGACAATTGTTCAATTACGTGATCAACAGAACAATGTCTCCCCATGTGATATTGTTTCAATTCAATCGGATCAGATTCATTGTGTACCCACAGTTCCTACTAGTCAAGTAACCATCACATCTTATGGTACCCATCCAGTATATGGCTTTGGTTATGCATGGTATCCTACTCGTGAGACAGTACAACAAGGAACAACTGTTACATGGTCATGGGATTCTTCGCAACTTAGTTCACCAGTTTCTTACAAGATACAACAGGTAGACAGCCCGTACAGTACTAGACCAGTACAAAATGGATTCGATTCTGGCCCACCCACATCTTCAGGTAGGTGAAAGTCAATAGAAAAGATATGTATTAACTGTTTGAAATCTTATAGGTTCGTTTTCCTATCAATTCGATACTATGGGTACATTCTACTATTGGGCACCGAATATCACTCAATCGACCGAATACGCAATGCGAGGTGTCATCGATGTTGTAGCTTTAATGCCGAAGACAATGACTGTAGAAGCCATCTGGAATAAGTTGACTGGTCATATACAAATATATGTTTGCATAAAGAAAATGACTTCTTTCTACTTTTTTTTGTAGCTCAAAGATGTGCATTTCCGTTCATTTTCAATTCGGTCAATTACACTGCATGCACTTCAGCGAATGATACACGATTGTGGTGTTCACCAACATCAGTCTATACAGGTCAAAGACTTTATTGTACTCCAACAAGTATGTTTGTTGTCCAATAAAGAGACATAAGAAATATGTTTCTCTATGAAAATATTGCAGCAAGTTTGATTAAGAACCATTATAATAGACAGTGTTAGAATTTTCATTTATCGATAACCACAGACTTTGAATATGAAAATCATCTATTCTTTGTTTCGCATATAATTATATAAGAGAATTTACTTTCGAATCGAGCAGTGTATACGTATGAATTATAAACAATTGTTTACTGATATCTTCCTTATTAGCTAGGAATGTGCTTATCGTGTAATGAACCATTATTTTATATTGTTATATGTTCTATTGACTTGAAATCTATTTCATATTCATAGCTTCGGTACCTACTTCATCGTGTCCTTGGAGAACACTTAATGCGAGTTCGTGTGGTGAATCTGTACCAACATCATCTAATCCAACGCAGTTTCTTTCAACAATATGTACAGTTGAATCGGTTACAGATATGTCACCTTTGGAGGGTGCCGCTGGAACTCAATTAACAATTACAGGTTTTTATTTTCATGTCCAAGTGCTTTTTTTCTAATCCTGTATTTAACAATTGTAGGCACAAATTTTGATGGCAATATGTGTGATTATGATATTCAAATAGGATCATCATATCATTGTCCCATAATAAATATGTCATCGAATACTCTTACATGTCAGATCACGGCAAATTCTACGCTTGATGCTAGAACGAATCAAACTGTTCGTGTAGCTCGGCATCGTCAAGGTTATCTCTCCAGTCGAATTCCATTGAAATTTAGATTTCTCCCATCAATCTCAAGCATTTCTCCAACGATTGGTAAAATTTTTTTAGATGAATCAAAGAATGAAAAAAAACACAATTTTCTTTATGCATGTATCTTGTTTTTAGGTTCGATTTATGGTGGTACTCGTGTAACGATTGATGGAGACGGTTTTGTGGGAGACGACACACTGGTGTACATTGCGGGCGCAAATTACGCATATCGAGGATCAGAATCCTATTCACGAATTACTTTCACTACTCCATCCGAGTTAACTTACATAGATACGGATTTAAGCTTAGCAGTTTTTGTTCGTACAAGTCAGTCGACTTGTTTTACGCCTTCATGCCATTTCTCTTGGGCAACAAGTGTAACACCGTATTTTGACTCAGTGAGCCCATCAGTTATTCGTGGTAGTACAAACTTAACAATCACCGGTCAAAATTTGCTCAGTGGTGGAAGAACAGCTGCTGATGTTCATGTGACCATCAACGACCACATTTGCAATATTACACAAATGAGGAATGACTCAATCGTGTGCGCAGTGAAAGGCGTCGAAGCTGGTCAACATCGCATTGTTGGATCAATTGATGGTTAGTGCTTGTTGGTAACCTTTATGATTGAATATTTGGATTTTTTCGTTATAGGTGTTGGTAATGCTTATTCATCATTGAATACCACATCGGAAGCCATTGTAGCGACGGTAACACCTCTGACCAGTAGTGTCTATGGTGGTGCAACTCTAGCAATTGTTGGTCACGGCTTTTCTAGCAATATTAGTGAAATTGAAGTCAACGTTGGGACAGATTCCTGTCCTATAACTTCAACGACAAGTGATAAAGTCGAATGTACCATCCCTCCTCAACGTAACAACTCGAATACAGCAAATATTAGCATTACGTCACATCGTATTTCATTTCCGTCGTCATCTGTATTGACTTACGACAGGACGATCACACCAAACATCAGTTCTGTTAGTCCAACGTTTGGTAGTAACTCACAAAATTTAGTAATTAGTGGAAATAACTTTGCTGGCTCGGCTCAAACAAATGTTACAGTTGGAAAAACTGAGTGTACCATTAGTAGTCATTCGATGGGATCAGTTGCATGTACGGTTGGTTCAAATTTGCCCGCCGGCACTCATGAGGTCACTGTCCATGTAGACGGAGTTGGAGATTCGAATTCAGACATCTCTTACACACAAGATCTCTCAATTACAAGTGTTGCACCATCGCAAGGAGGCTATGGTGGCGGTCTGCCAAGCACGATTCTTGGTAATGGATTTAATGGAACCAATATCACTGTGAGCGTATGTAATAGGGCTTGTTTATCGAAGGAAATTGTTTCTAATGGTCAACTCATTTGTGTCACGCCTGAGCTATCTTCGACGGCTGCCAGTACTGCGTGCAATTTAACAGTGTCCGTTGACGGTATCAGTAAAAATACATTGTTCACTTACAGAGCTAATTTGACTGCAACGGTAACATCGGTAAGTCCAGCTCGAGGTGGAACAGGTGGTGGAACAACTATTACTATTAATGGAACTAATTTTCCGTGAGTTATTCAAACATTAGAGCATTTCTCTATCTATAAATACTATCTATATTTAGTACTTCTATCAATTCCGTAGTAGTGACTATTGCTGGTACACCATGCTCTGTACGAACGATCTCAACAACAAGTATTACGTGTGAGACTGGAAGTCATCCATACTCGAGTGTACGAGCTCCGGTCATGGTATACATTAACGGAAGTGGCTATGCAAATACTTCAGCTCAGTTCCAATATATTGATCTTTGGTCAAGTCCATGGACATGGGGTGGTAGTGATCCACCAGAAGAGGGTACTCTTGTGGTGATTGAAAACCACGTGACTATCTTTTTGGATATTGAAACACCTACTCTTAAAGTACTCGTCATTGACAACTCCACTCTAATCTTCGATGACTCACAAGATGTTGCTTTGAATGTCGAATATATTATTATTGTTAATGGAGGCCATCTTCAAGTAGGAACAAATACCGAACCATTTCAACATCGTGCCGTTATCACCATGTACGGGCATTTACGATCGATTGAATTACCTATTTGTGAGTAGCATTGATTTTTTAATATTATCTTTTAAAATTTGTTTTTGATTAGTTGGTGCTAAGGTATTAGCTTTGCGCGAGGGTACATTGGATATGCACGGAATTCCTACTGTTCAAACTTGGGCACAATTGGGAGCAACAGCTATGAATGGTTCAACAACACTCACTCTTCTACAGCCTGTTAATTGGACCATCAATAGTCAAATAGTTATTGCAACTACGAGTGATCGTTTCAGTCAGAAAGAGAGTGAAATTCGTCGAATTACGAATATATCCTCAAATGGACTTACATTAACATTGGATCAACCATTAACATATACTCATTTGGGTACCTCACAAACATTGAATTCAACAACTATTGAAATCCGGGCCGAAGTTGGTCTTCTTTCACATAATGTTGTCTTTCAAGGTATTTATAACTCATAATTCATATGTTATATGATCAAATAACTGTCTCATTTAGGTTCAATCACTGAAACATGGAATGACACCATCGAAGCATGTCCAGCTGGTTTCAATCCAGGTATGATAAATTAGAATGAGATAAAGAATAAACATTGAATAGCTCAGTGAAATTTACTAAACACCATTTGTCGACAAAAATTGACGTAGCTGTTTCGAATATATTACCAGAAAGTAATCAGAACTAATTAGTTATTTAATAGTTTTTCTTACAAGAAGAATCTTCAGAAAACAGACATTCTCTCATTGTAATTTTCAATAACATAACTGGATGCCGATGATTATTATGTCAGGGAACTCTATTGATAATAGTGAAGATTCCATATGTTCGGAATAAAAAGGTAATCCAAGAGTTTCACTTTTTATTCAGATGAATTTGCTGTGCAAACATGCTTTCTTGGTCGATATGGACAAGAGATTGGTTCTGACCAATTCGGCGCGATGATCATGAGTAGTCGCGGAAATACTAGTACTAATGACACTCAACCAATTGTTGTTCGTCTATCCAATGTGGAGGTAGATAAGTGTTTGAGAGTCGACTTGTCATTTTTTTAACTTATACGAATAGCTCTACAATGTTGGTCAAGCATTTCGTCTCGATCGATATGCAATACATTTTCATAGCAATGGTAACATGAGCGAATCTTATGTGAAATCGTGTTCCGTTCACTTGTCATTCAATCGAGCCGTTCATATTCAGGCCAGTGATTATATTACTATTGAGAACAATGTCATCTATAATGTTATGTATGAATTTGATTCTTAGTTACGTTATTTCAAATTACATTTATTTCACATATGCATAGGGGAAGCGCAATGTTTCTATCGGATGGTATTGAAGTAGGACACGTCTTTCGAAGAAATCTTGCCGTTTTTGTTCGATCGAGTTCTAGCCTTCTCAATGAAGATCTTACACCAGCTGCATTTTGGGTAAGATAATGATTTTAGAATACTTAATTTGAGACTCATTTTAACTTAGCTAAGCAATCCCAATAATATTGTCGAATTCAATGCAGTAGCTGGTAGTACACATTACGGTTACTGGTATCGATTAAGTGATAAACCTGAAGGACTTTCCCTTTTAAAAATTTCCGATTATTGTCCCAATCGACAACCGTTCGGTCGCTTCTACAACAACATCGTACATAGTACGGGTCGCTTCGGAGTTTGGGTCTATCCTGAATATGCTCCGACTATTTCGGGTGCCTGCAATGATTCTCAACCATCACAAGCGATATTCGACGGTTTGATCGCATGGAAAAATAATAAGGGTATTGAAACAGTCATGTCTCGCACAATTCAAATAAAAAATGCATTAGTCTTTGACAATGCTGATATTGGTATCGCCTGTATTACAGCTGCAGGCCATCAAGAAACGAATCCACCCTATTTGCGTGAAACATTCTATGATACTCATATTGGTTCATCGGTGATTGACAGCATAATTATTGGTGATGTTGGCATCTCATCGACTCCAATAGTTCCATCTACTGCTGGTCTTGTTGGTGAGTGAAATATTAATCTAGCCATATGCATTGTCACATTCACATTGATTCTTTTATAAAATTCGATACTTTCGATATTCAATTATACTAATTAGATACAATTATACAAAATAAGCCTGTCTATCTATCAGAGTTTCTCTTTCACTAGATCATTACTTGTACTTTATACATTAAATTCAATGTTGAAAAGCGAGCCTATGTACCTAACATAGAAATTCGAAATGGAAAACACATTTCTAAATTTCGAAGCATTATTTCTTGCTTGCAATCCTGTTCTTAGAATTATATTTTGCACGGTGAACTTTAGAGTAATACTACATCATGACAAGATCATTCTATTAATTGTTGATTGTAATAAGTATTTTTCTTAAATGAGAAGTTTTCACAATAGACTGGACGTTGAATTTCATAGTTTCTTACTTAAATGCTTCTGACAAGCGTTAAGTTCTTGAAATGTATGGTTAAGTCTTTTTCGATCACTTGTTTCGTTCAATATATTGTTATTCAAGTAAAATGTTCTGCCATGCTGTATCTCTTTTGATTTTTAGTTATGTGGGATCGTGGTCTTAGCGTTTCAAATGTTGCTTTCATTAACTTTCCAAGTAATCAAACACGTGCGATTTTTGGACCAACCATCCTCGATCGATGTACCGATCGTTGTGGAGGTAGGAATGCAAAGAAGTATTTGATACACCAGCTTTGACTATTATCATTTATTAACATAGGCTGGCTGATAAAATTTTCGAACATATCATTCGATAATGTTTTGGTTCGTGGCAAGTTTCGATGGGAATACGATGCTGTCTATCATGATCAAGACGGTACTTTGAGTGGACAACCAGAATCAGTAATCATGGCACCTGATGGTCTAACTAATGTATCAACAAGTTGTGCAATAGCACCTTATTTCGAAAATGCTATTCAATGTCCTCTTTCACAAGGTTCATGGTTACGATTCTCATTTCGCGAATTATTAGAAAGATCACAAGGTCGACTATTCATATTTGATGCAGCAAACACGTCTAGTACTATTGTGCCATGGCTTCGAGAGCAGTTAACTTTTCCCAATGGATACTTGACAGTATTGAGAGCCAATCAAACTTACACACTTCAGTTTGAAGTACTTTCTGTACGAGTATTCTATTATATCATTTTGTACCAGTTTGTATCGTGAATTTTTTTTTAATTAGAGCGTTCGATATCTGCACTATAATGGCGTTATTTATGACGTTAGTCCAGGTGACTATGCAATCATTCAACATCCATTGAGCGTTGTTCCATATAGAGCTAATACTACAGCCAATCGAACCATGATTCTAGGCTCTATGATGCCACTATCCGGATCGACCAGTAATAATGGTGATTGGTATTATGACAATGCTGCTTCTCTATTCTCCTATATCGGTAGCTAGAACTATTTGTTAATATCTTCTGTTTTTATTCATATCATTTTTATTCAGTTAAAAATCCGCCAACAGCTAACACAAGTATTGATATAGAACTATCATTTCAAGTATATATATGTCCTTGCAATGGATGTGCATGCCCACCGCCTCCAACCACTACCACCACAACAGCAACAACAGCTACAACAACAACAGCAACAACGGCCACAACTACGAGCGCTACGACAACTACAACAACATCCGCTACAACAACAACGACTACGTCGGCTACAACAACTACAACAACATCGGCTACAACTACGACGACAACATCCGCTACAACAACTACAGCTACAACAACTACAACAACGACAGCGACAACCGCCACCACAAGTACAACAACGTCTACAATCTATCTATCTCCAATACAGCCTTGTATGGAATTACCAACAAATCCACAAGTGGTATGAGTTTACTTAGATTTTGAAAAAGTCTTCATAACCTAGAATAAGTGCCCATGATTAAATATTACAATATGTTAGTAGCTGCCGTGTACAATAACTACAAAATAAGACGTTTTTTTCTGTTGAGCTGTTGTTGGTGTTTTTATGATAATTTCCAAGCGGATGACAAGAATTCATCATTGATGATAATCGAATGGATCATTTTTGTAAATAGGATGTGTATACACATCTATTTGTGCTCAGAAATTTCTTGGTAAAAATGACTGTCAGATCAAAAGCTATTGTGAATATTTCAGTTTTGTAAAGTTTAATACATAGGGAACGGTAGGGAAACTGTGGAAGAATTCCTACGTCATAGTCCTTGAGCACCGCTTTACCAATGGGACACTTAGTAAGTGGAAACATAAGTTAGCAGATGAATTTATGGGTTCTTTTTGTACTCATATGTTTTATATTTCTTCATAAATTGAGCCTGTATTGAACAAAAGAATCTCGATTTAGTGTCAATACGTCGAAGTCAAATATTGGTCCATCGATGCTCACTGGACATTTGGTCCACAAGACTATTCAAATTGGGGTAAGTTCAGTCGATATTGGTGTTAACTATCTATCATAAAACTACATTATAGTTGGTGTTAAGCCCAGTAACGGCAATAATGTCTATGTTCCTCGTTGCATCTGGTTAATTATCGACTATCCACTTCCAACTATTCATGCCTTGAGAATAGATGGTGTAGTTGAATTTCAGCAGGTACGATTCGCTTTCTGGTACCCGAGCAGACAAGAATTTGGAAAAGCGCGTTTAAACCCTACAATCGGGAACCGCAATTGTGATCCACTCACGCTCAAAAAAATAACGCCGTTTTTTGCGTGTTTCGCGTTTTTTTTGCGCTTAATTTTCACTTTTTGGCCGTGAAAACGGTGAAAACCCCACTTTTTGAGCGTTAAAACATGCTTTTACTTCTGAAGTTTTCTGGAACTTAAAAATCAAGCGTTTTAGCGCTCAAAAAGTGAGGTTTTCACCGTTTTCACGGCCAAAAAGTGAAAATTAAGCGCAAAAAAACGCGAAACACGCAAAAAACGGCGTTATTTTTTTGAGCGTGAGTGGATCACAATCGCGGTTCCCGATTGTAGGGTTTAAACGCGTTTTTCCAAATTCTTGTCTGCTTGGGTAGAATATCTATATGTTTGATGGCAATCTGCTGTTATTTTTAGGGACGAAATCATATTATGTCAGTTGACACCATCGTTATTAATGGTGGACGATTGATTGCTGGTAAATATCATAATCTTGCGAAGATTTTAGTGATTTTTATGAGTATCTGTTAGGTTTACCTACCGCACCGTTCAATGGTAATATCGACATAATCATGACGAATAGTGGATCACCAACCATACAAATGCCTCAAAATTTTCCAGATATGACACCTAAAATGATCGGAGTTCTTGGTGGACTTGACTTACATGGTACTCCACGTGGAATTACTTGGACGTTTCTTGGTATTACAGCTACAGCGGGTCAGAATGTGATTACTCTGCGTCAACCAGTTAACTGGATTGTCGGTGATGAAATCATCATTACAACCACTGACACAAGCATCTATCATACTGAACGACACCGTATTGCTAGAATACAGAATGGAACAGTAATATATACTATAATACCCCTTGCTTATACCCATATTGTCATTCAACGTTCATTTGCTAATGGTCAAGTGGTAAACGTTGCCGCTGCCGTTGGATTGCTAACACATAATGTACGCGTTATTAATCAAAATCCAGGATCTGTTCTATCTGGATTCAAAATTTTGGTTACAGAATATCATACAAATGTCTGGCATATTCACACTAATACTTTTTACGACACTTGCTACAAAGGCTATGCTCGATTATCGAATACTCAATTTATAGGATTTGCACAGTTCGATGATAGCTACCTGAGTGATTCAAAATCAGGGATATATATGAATCGTCTTGGTGATTACAATGCGTGGCGACCAACTTTTATCGATGCTTGCTCATTTGACAGTGGCTTCAATGCAGTGTAAGTACTAGAATATGCGCAGTTATTAATTTTGAAATTGTTCTATCTGCAGTGTTGGCATGCAAAGCACCAATGGCATCCCTATCACAAACAATGTTATCTACAATACCTATAGGTCCGCTCTTGTTCTTACTGGAACTAACAATCTCGTACAAAATAATCTTGTTGCAAAAGTTTACTGGACAGGAACAGGTCAAATACCATCCGTTGCTGAATTTAATATGAATAATGATGGTGCGATTATGACTCGTGATGTTGTTAGCGTGAGATTGCTGGTATGTATAGATATTTTGAATAAATTTCGCGGTATTTATTACTAATTTTTGTTCTGCTACCAGGATAATATGGTTGCTGGTACTGAACGTTTAGCCTATCGAATTCAAGGTGAAACATGTGGAGGTCCAGATGTTTTTGTACCATTAAATATAACAAACGTATATTCGAACAATGAAGCGCATTCAGTAATGTCGGGTGTCAACATTTTGCCATCTGACAAAGGCTTTATGTATGATCGAAGTAGGTGTTTGAAATATCATTCA
The DNA here is from genome assembly GCA_905329745.1 of Rotaria sp. Silwood2. Classification (NCBI taxonomy): domain Eukaryota; kingdom Metazoa; phylum Rotifera; class Eurotatoria; order Philodinida; family Philodinidae; genus Rotaria; species Rotaria sp. Silwood2. The sequence goes on from CAJNSZ010000563.1 coordinate 59,267, forward strand.
AATCTCATACTTTCTTCTCTTTTTTTCTATCGTAGAATGCATTCTAATCAAAGGATTCAAGTGAGTATCAACTGAAATACGAGAATAAAAATCTAATAGTGTATTTATTGTAATGCAGTTTTCTTCTATAAAGAGAGGTAGTGTAGAGAGATGCGCACAGTGTATTTGATGTTGATTTAAAAAACTACAGAGTAAAATTGAAGATTTATTTCTCTCATATAGAAATAGTTATAGATGTTAAGTCAAAAATAGAAGTATCAAGCACGACAAGCATGTACATAATTAGTTTTCAAGAGCTTCTTACCTTACTTATCGAAAAGATAATTCTTGATGGTAATCTTTTTCATAGATTTAATTTCTTGTCATCGTATAGACATACGTATTACTGTAGACCGGTTCAAATAATACCATCGATGCACTCAGAACTTACGAAAAACGGGACATTGTCGGAAGATGACAGGCAATTTTCAATATCTTTTTCAAATATTAATATGCATCACTCTGTACGCATGTTTCATAGAAGTCAAAGGTTTCTATTTAATTCTTCAATGCATAATACTAAGAAAAAAATTAGTATTGATGTAATCAACAATTTGTGATGTTTAGCAATACAGCTAAAAAGAATTAATATTTTCATTTAATTGTACCAGTAAAACTCATAAACTATTCAGCGTGCATAACATTTGGACAAGCTATTTATTTTTACTTAATTGAAGTGATTTAATTTTGATTGTTTTCTTACTTTTTATCATTGGCCATTTCATTTTTATTGAACCTGTTATGACACACACGTTTGAGTGCCATAAGAAAGATGTTATGTATATGTTATCTATATATGTTCGTCTCTTTCTTTCTTTTCACACATATATGGTTAGCTATATGTCTTTTCTTTCTCTTCTTTCTTTCTTTTCTTTGTTCTAACAATTCTTGTTCGTTTTTGTAAATTACTATTGTTACTCTTTTTTCTACTCACGTAAAAGTCAAGAAAAATGTTTTCTTGACCTTGAAATGAAAGTTATTGTGCAGTTAATAATGTGTAACTACATATAGATATATATGTTCTTGTGAAGGAAGAGTTTTTTGATTATTTTGATTGAAGAAAAAGAAATCAGATAAAGAAGCTGAGATAACATCTTAAAAATAATCATATGTACATCAACATATATATGTATATTATCGGACATAATAGAACCTCATATAAAACACATTGCGATTTCAATAACGTATATCTTAGTTACCATTTTCAAACTAAACAAAGAAATGATTACGAATGAATGATTAGTTCCATGTGTCAATAGTAATTGAAGTATATATTTTATTGTACAAACAAAAATCTCATGTACATATACATATGGTCAGCTAATCAGAAAAATTACAATGTTATGTAAAGGATAACCATGACGCGAAATAGTTCTATCTAGACTATATTAATAGAAGAGAATTTTTGAAAATTTCCATAGCAGAAAGCAAAAACATATATATACATGTATATTTTTTTCTACCTATAGTTCTTGTGTTTGATAGTATGTATATATAAAGCTGATCATTTCATTTGCTCTTCACTAAAATAGGGTATACAAAGCATGGTATTATGCATTCTACATCAATACACCTCGCAATATTACTATCTATTCGTCTTCATCAATTGATAGTTTTGTCGGCATCTTCACTTATGTGATTACACCATCAGGTAATACTGGTTTTCATTGATTTGTTTCTTCATAATATTAAGTTCTCTGTATACGATTAGCTACGACACATATACCGTTGGCTAGTTACGTCAATATTAGCAATTCAATTGTGATTGGTTCGATGACACCACAAGATTGTGAGGATAGAATAGATCCGAATTCCCCCAACATTCGACTATCACCGATGGCATTACCTAGAGTATCAGAAAACTCATCTTCAATTGGCACTGGCGGCCGATCGGGTATAGTATTTCCAACTATGTCAAGGAATAACTTCATGCCTATACGCAGTTGGACTGGAGTTGGCGTCTATCCTGCCCGTAAGTAAACATTAAGCATTTTAATTAATTCTTGAATGATTTTCTCGAATGTTCTATAGTGAGTGGTTTAATGAAGATTACGAATACTACTCTGGCATTTTTCAACGATACTTGTGATCGACATGATGTAGCAATTCAAGTCTCTCAGACGAATGATGATGGACAGTTTCCGATCACAACTAGTTCTATGTTTGTCTATAATACATCCCAAAGAAACCTTATTTTCAATGGTAAACCAAACTTAGGTGTTGTGAATCCTAGCAGATGTGGTGGTAAGTCTATTCAATGTATATGACCTAGTTTGTTAAATTGATTATGATTATAGATATGGACTGTGATGGCTTGAAAAAAAGTTTGCTCATTGATACTGATGGTTCACTTTTTGGTCAACCAGCCAGTGTCTTTTCACAATCTGAAGTTTTTTGGGGTTAGTGCTTAATGTATGTTCAAAGAGGAACAAACCTTAAAATAATTTGTATCTAGGTAGCCAAGAGCATGGCACCGGAGATTTTCGTATTCCACGAGAAGCACTTACCAATCTAACTGGCCACAGAATCAATATCAACTTGACTTATCCGTATCGAGGCATCAGTCGTACTAATTCTTGCTCTCTTGAATCATCATGGGGAATGTATCGATGTAATTCAAGCGTTGACTATCGTATGCTAATCATTGAAAGTATGGACGCAGATACAGAAAAACGACGTCTTTCGCCTGTCGCTATCATGTCCGATAGTGGTTATATTGATTTGATTAATGGACCCGCAGATCGATCTGTTTGCAATGGCTATGCTTGTCGTAAACGAATTTCAACATTCATGGCTCTTGTTCAGTCTGGACAGACCTATCAAATATTTTTCTCGAGTACTCCACCCAAACAAACACGTTTTCGTTTGCTCAATGCCGATTCATCAATAAAATGTGTATTGGCTCTTCACTACCTTTCGGTTCAACAGCTTGATGTCTACGCCAACACAAATTACATGCCACCGACCAATCGAGATCTTCGGGCTTCTGGTCTTATGTTACTTGATCGACCGAATAATGTCTCATTATCGTCGCCACCAGGAAGCAATTATTTCGATAGGTTCGAATACTTTTAAATCGTTACACCATTCATAAATTTATGAGAGATATATGATTTCTCAGGACTTAACCTAAATAAGCAAACACTCTTTTAACTTACTAGAGAAAATTTACACCGAAAACGTTCTTGAACATTCTAGAAGAAGATCGTAATATACCGAACTGAAGATTCTGAGAACACTTAAGTAAAATAAATTATGAGGGTACTATGTGTCTAAACAGAATATAGTCTTGTTTTGTAAAATAATTTCAAAGTATTGAATTTTTGTATTCTTTTGTTCACTAACAGAGCGTATCAGATGGCCTATTTTACTATTGATGGTAATACTGCGATTGATCTCAGAGTATCACCATTACTGATTCTCTCGTTCGGCTTTCCACCAATGGATCCAGCAGCATTTTTTTCCACCAATCTGGTGAATAATCTAGCTGCTCTGTTGAATATCAATCCGGACAAAATTCGACGTGTTAAAATTGTGTCAGCAGCGAATACAACGTAAGAATTTGTTTCCGCTTTATTTCTGGTTACTATGTAGTTTCTTTCTGTTAATAGCCGTATTCGTAGACAAGCTTCATCGAGTTTCTCAAGCGTTCGATTGGAAGTGGAAATGCGCGATGAACCACGTGCTAGTACTACAGCAGCAACTGGAATTCGAGGAGAAATTCTATCAAATATTGCCTCTGCAATTATCAATCGTTATCAAATGGGTGAATTGCAAATAGCATGGTTCAATCTTAATTTAACGAACAGCATGTCTCCATCAAGTTTGAGATCACAAGAACCATTCGATGACTTTGAAAGTGAATTGAGTGTCATCAGTCGACTTGTGCTAGTCACACCACCGAGTGATTGTCGCCAGCAAAGCCCATGTACAATTCAGCCCGTACTTATTGCATACGATGCACAAGGTAATGTCATTCAAAAGTTAGGTTCAAATGATCGACCATGGCAAGTGCAAGCTAGCCTTGTGTCTCGGCCAACTTTACGTTTGATGGGTGACATAGCTAATTATACTAATGGGCAAACACAATTCACTCTATTAGCTCTGCCAGATAACGGTACTGAACAAGTACAATTTGCTTTGCTTATACCGGATGGTGTTAACAGGTATTTTTCAGTTATTCTGCGTCATTCTGAACTTAACTCATTGTCTTTATTAGCTCATTTTATATGACAAAAAATCTGACGATTCAAACTACTACTGTCAATGTGTCGCAAGCAACGCTTGCTGGACGACAAGTGAGCAACATCTATGTTGTCGATGTAAATCAAACATTTAGTGTAAGTGTAACACCAATTGACAGTGTTACGCGATTAAAACTTGCAGCAATTCAATGGAGTGGATGGCAATGGTATGCCAATGTTAGTCTGTATACTTTGCCACAATTTAATCGTCAAGGGGTGCTCACAAGGAATAATTTATCAAGAACTATAGTCAACGTCGCAGCAGGTACTGTAACTGTCACCAATTTGACAATCAATGATACTGGTATGTATGTGTTGAAAATTCAACTGGTGTCTTCAAATAATGACCATAACGTTATGGTGCCATCGAATGGTATCCTTGTTAAACAAGCTAATAGTAAGAAAAGTATTTTCACTCTACAATCTTTTGTAATCATATGTTTCCTTAAGGTAACTTTGTTACTGACACGGAAGCATACTCAAGCAATATTACATTTGACGGCGACTTTGATGCTCTCAATACGAGTGATCAATTAGAATTGAAACGTACAATGATCTACAACTATTTGCTAAGCATTAATCTGCCTATTGTCAGCAATATAATCTTGTTGAAAGGTTTTTGAGAGTTAAAAGAGTTCTTATAGTTCTCAACTATTTGTTATTGTTATAGGTAGTGTTGTCGCTCTGTTAGACGTTGCATTAATCGCTACAGATATATCAAACGCAGTTTCAATGTTATTACAGTATCCTGAAGTCTTATCTGATTTAACAATAACCTCCGTGAATATAAATTCTCGTACATATGAGGTCGAAAATCCTGAAGCATCAACATCTACGAATAACAAGCAGAGTGATAATAATAATAATAATAATGCATTAATTATTCCTCTAGCAGTTTCTTTTGGTACTGTGGCGTTGCTTTCTATCGGTGCCATTGTCGCTTATCAAGTACATGCGAAAATGATCGCAAACCAGCGTATAGGATCAGATGTAGATCAACTTACAAGGCTTGATCAAAGCACACCTACGCCTAGTGCACAGACGAACGTAGAAAATTTTGACAAAATCGAATTTGGACCGATTACGAATAATTCATCAGGACCAAATCAAGTTACTGTAACTCATTTCATTAATCCTCAAGTTCCTAACACACAGACGCGGTTATCCTCTCCGATGGAATTTCTTGTATTCCGTTGATGTAAACGAACTTTTTTCATCATCATTGGTCATGACACACCTTTAGTTAGACTGTTTTCTCTTACTGTTCCCTTTTTTCAAACCGCCAACTGCATCTTTTGTTCTGTTTTTTTACAATGTAGTTTCGTCTCTATTTTCTTGCATTACGTGCTCCAAATCAATAACGAAATTTCTCAGTACGTCACTTTGCACGAAGAAAGAGAGTTTTAACCAAGATCTACGTATATCATGCACATTTTTCCTTTTCATTTTATTCTCGAATAAAGAGTATGATACGCCACTATAAAGCATAATCGCAAAATTGTTACAAAAAAAATTGTAGTTACGTTTTATACGCATATTCGAACATCATCATCAGCATTCATTTATGAGTGAATTAATGTGTTCAACAATATAATGATCAAGAACAAATACAAGAATTAGAGAGTGGATGTGAATGGGCCTCCTAAAAATTCATTGTGAACGTAAAGGTTTCGGTAGCATCTGTTTTCTTTTACTTGAACAGATACCGCTCGTGAAGCTTGTACAATTACGATTCAGTAGTCAATATTAACAATACATAGATATTGATTCCGAATCAATATCATGCCATTCAGAATATTCAGATACAAACGCTATATGATGTGAAAAGTAAGGGAAACTTAGCCACCATGATTCACTTTTATTCATATGAAAATAAGCATAGCATTGTACTCTCGATGTCTCATCCAATCTATCGATTGTGCAACTCTATCATTTTCATTTTTGTGTTTTTTTTCTTATTACTTGATTCCTTTAATCAGGAAACTATTTGTTTCATAATAAATAATTGTTTCGAGTGTGTCCTTTTCGATTCCTTCTCACATCTGTCAAAGTATAAATAATGGCAAGACATACTGCTGGATCACTTGATTAACGATGAATTGCATTATGAAACTATTAGTTTTTGTATTCATATTCGCATTCATCACTGAAGTTCATGGTAATACGAATCGTGCCATTAGCTTACAGAACAACATTAATACATTGCTGAATCAGCTGCAATCGTTATCGATAGATGCTGTTCTCTTTTGGAATCTACTAGTAACATTATACCCTTATGCAAATAATTATGATCGAATTATGGTTTCCATGTCAGAACATGGTGGTCCAGCAAAAAACAACTCATTCTTTTACTATCGTTCATTTTGCCATATACGATACAATGAGATCGTGTGAACAAAGTTATGAGCAATTTGTTCTACGAAGCTCAACATCAAAACCGAATCCTGTTCTAAAGAGAGTTGGCGCGAGTACTGCTATATTAGAAACTGAAATCAGTCTAGGTCTTACGGTCGGAGGGTGTGGGTTGTGTCTACCAGTCACCCACACCCCACTCCACACCCACATCCTCACCTATACCTACACTTACAGGCACACTTCCTTCCTACCCACACCCCGGCCATCCACAAACGCACACTCACTCACCCACACCCATCCGACACTCACACTCGACACTCACACCCGCACCCACACCCTCTTTACTATTATTAGGAGACTCTAGTTTCACATCATTGTCACTTTCACTATCAGAAATATATTGTGCTACGCTTTGTAATTGAGCCATTTGTATAAATAAATGAACCCATATTGCCCTTTTTTTATATAAAATTTACCTCACATATAGAATTTACTTTTAATTTAAATAAATTATTGCTCATCCAGCATGATTATTGCTCATTCAGTATTATTATTGCTAAATTTAATTATTGCTCATTTAAATTATTTTATTGCTCAATTGAATATAAGTCGAAAGAAACAGTTTCATATCTCATGTTATTATACAAAATATTGATGAAAATGAAACAAATGATTATCTTGTTCACACAAGATTAGGCAAAATTTCTATTCACAACACTTGCATTTGATTCATAAACAGTGACTGACAGTCTCCATAGACCACATATCACTAAGATCTCGTTATAATCTATTAAATACCTTATTGCAGCTCGAGAACATTTTGTAAACAATGATGAAGAATTGTGTCCCAACATAGATCGAATAAAGTAATACTTATGTGATTAGTGGTCATAGGTGCCAGAGATGAGCACAACACAAAACACAGAACAGTAAGAACCCTTATATTGTGACTTTCGATCATCAAACTATATAGTAATTTATCCATGATTTTTTATCACTTTCACATACAACAACTAAAGTTTTACACAAGGAAGTGTAGAAACAAGTTGAATGATTATTTGAATCGTATGCTGATAACGAGAAATAAATGTAAAAAATTATGAATCTGCAGAATTTTCTCGTTACCATCTTAATCTATAATGAGCACTATTAATAAAAGATCAACGACAAAAAAGGGATCTCTTAACAAAAATGATACCAAAAAAAGAGGAAGTATATCTCTCACAATCAAAATGAAACTTTACGAAACATTTCTTTCTCATTAGACTTAAAACTACGCATGAATTATTTTTATTAAAAAAAAAAATTCTATTTTCGTTTATATTAAGAAAACATGTCATGTAACGGTTTTTAGTTTACTAGACAGGGTATTCTCACTTGCTTATGTTCTTACTTGATCATTAATTACTTCTTGTGCTGTCGATAGCACAAAATTATTTTCGAAAGAACTTTCAATGAACTAGTGAAGTAGAACATTGAATATTTACACTTTTAACTTCAAATAGACAACAGCTAATATTTTATCACAGGGGATACTTGAGCTAAAAGATCCTTCATTATTCGAATAGGAAATAATTTATCAAAACATCAAGGTATTGTATCTTTATATTTAATGTATTATCTATAATCCAGATAAAAATCAAAGACAATTAAACAACGAACAAACAATAACTAATCTAAAGGCCAAGCTCTTTTTTCAGCGAAGCTTGTAGCGAAAAATTAAACTTCAATAGAAAACGGTGGCTAACCCTACAACTTTCTAGATTTAATTATAAATAAGTTAAAACTGACGAAAACTTAATATACTTGTATAAAATCAGTTCCTTATTCTTATGTTTTTCGATTTTTTGAAATCGTTTAGAACTTCATTTAATCTTGTCTGAATCTCAATTTTATGTTCAACATATACAAAACGAAAAATGGAATGCTTTTATAAAATTATTTCATTTCTTGCCGTTGATAGAATTAATAAAACTCTAGCAGGATTAAACGTAGAACAAGGTTTTCCATCATATCCTGTTCTCGTGTCTGACAGCTATATTGTGTTTCACAATAGTCTTTTTCGCAAAAATGCCACCCAAGAAAATCTTAAAAATGCGGCGAAGGGTCTGCTGATATCTTGAAAAATGTTGAGAAATCAATTGTTTTGCTCTATTCGAATCCACACTTGTCGAAATGGTTGATCTTTCAAGAAGAAAATAGTCATCGAATTCTTTCTGTCAATCTTTCGACTTATTTTCAAATACTTGGAACCTACCGAATTTCCGACTACGAAATCAAAGAACTTGTTAATAGTCTATATGCAATAGTATGCTCTCTTGAGTGTGGGTGAAGATATAGAAATTGTTCTACTGAGAATAACTTACACTCTATGAGTAATACATCTAGACACGAATTGTAATAAACCCATATTTGAAAGCTTCTGTGTTACACTTGTTGTTTGTATGGGTGATTCAACATGATTTTATTCTATTTATCATTTAAATTCAGGACGACGTTTAATTAGATTGCTATTTGATATGGGATGAATGTACAGGTGACCGACATTACTTGAAAATAACTATGTCTTCATAAATGATCGCTGAAAAATGAGTTCATAAAACATTCTGTGATCGACTCAAACTATGAAAAAGCCTATTCTCTCAAGAAGCAATTTTCAACTGCTGAAGTATAGATTTTAAATGGTCTAATTTCAGTTTCATATTGTTTAGAAAATGTGGAAAATATTCATACAACTTTTAAATTTCCTGCAAAGAATATCTAACTAAGACTACACCAGCCTAAAATTCTACTAAGAGCATTTGCAATATTGATGGTGAGATAGATTAATGAATCAATATAGACTGCTATACCGTATTTTTTCTTATAGTTGCGACACATCTTGCTTCATGTTTAACGTTTCGTTGAATGTGCCCAACTGACAACAAGAAATCTTTACTTATTTACATAGTCAAATAAAAATAATTCGCATGCTTCAAAAATTCCAGTATGGGTATTAAAAACACAATCGAAGATGAAAACATTTCTTCCATTTACTTTTATTCGTAGAAGGAGATTGCACACGAAAAGTAAAAATTGAGCTTACTCTCAATATTCTGTAAGCGATAGCGAGACGCAACATACCGACTGAAAGAAAACTATCGTGTAGTGTGATTTATTGTTTATTCAACAGTAATACTTAACAAAATTTCATCCTGATCGCTAAAATAAATCTAACAGAACGAACAGTGAGGTTTTTAATGACCGCATAGATCTTCAAAACTGATCTTGAAATTTCTTGGGTGTGGCTGTGGCTGTTAGTATCTCTTTCTCTTCACCTACAATCACATCAGACACCCCACACCTCACATGCACATCCACAGCCGCACCCATGCCCTCTTGTGTCTTTTAATTTTCAGTTTAACGAGATCTGTAACAAACACAATGAGCTCATGCAATTACTGGAATTATTATACAATCGTGAAAGGCAACTTTATCAATGGAGAAATATATTTTACTATGCTTTAAGCCTTTTTCAGTTTAGAAGTAAACAGATTATGCTAGATGAACTCCATATTATTTCACAAAGATGGAGTTTCTTTGTTTTTTAGCCACGAAAGTCTGTTTACTTGTGGAGAACATGCCTCCAAGCAAGTGCAATAGAAGACACAATTCATTTCAATGGGCATCATGGTCAGCTGAACAAACACGAATCAATGTTTTTTACAGAAACATGTAGAGAATAATTTTTATAAAACATCTGCAAAGGATCTACGTAGTTCAGTTGAAAATGGATATCAATCATCAGATAAAAGATTTCAAACTAAATTTGATACAATGGTTTTGATAAATATTTTAAAAGGAAAGATTTGTGTATTGCATTTATAAGTGATCATTTTACACATATGTTAGAGACAAATTTATGTGAAAAAATCCTCAATGAATATAGAATGAAACTGAAAACGTCACGTACATCGCTTGCATGATTAAAGAGATACTCACGTTTCTTTTCCGGTCGGCCTTTTAGAACACTCTGTATATGCTCGCTGATATGAATGTAAATTATTCTGCGAAAACATTGCTCATTATCCGTTCGAATCTATCTTCGTAGATGGGAGCATGAGTGAGCTTGCGGATAATTCACACTCACATCGACTCACATCCTGATTAAAATTAGAAGAATGAGGTTCGATTGTATTGATGTGGTTAAACAAAAAAAGAAATATTTCGTTGTTTTCTATTTTACAACGAAAAAAAACTTCGAATATAAACCAAAGAAACACTATAATGCTTCAGTATTACTCATCTAGTAGCAGACAAAGACGTCGAAAAATGATTTTTCTCTTTTGTTTTAATTCTCTTCTATAAAAAATAAATGCGAAAACCTCGGATTTAAATCCGAGTGTTATGTGTACTTCAAAAAGTGAAAAGGTATATTCACTGTGTTTTTTATCACTAAATTGCAAGGAGAAAATACAGGCGTGCTAAG
>CAJNSZ010000564.1:0-26743 GCA_905329745.1 Rotaria sp. Silwood2
TGGTTCCTCCTATATTGGGATACTTCGCTAAGAACCATGAGCCTTAAGACGTCAATCTGCTTCGAATATTCCATTCCCACTGGTTGATCGTTCTGATTTTAGAATGGATATAAGAAATCGTAATTCTCTGGACTAAAATCAAGTGAGAAATGCGCATATCTGATAATGATGCATCCTAATTCAATAGGGCGAATCGAAAAGTCTTTGAAAACCTCTCGAAATGAATATGCGTGATCAAAAGTTTTCTTCTCGACCAAAATCTCAGATTCCAAACCCTCCTATTTCACTTAAGTCGATTGGGTATTGATAGCTACTTCTAGATACTCACTATTTCAGACCAATTCACAATCTTCTTTTCCTCCCTGACTAAAACGTATTCGTTGGAGAGATGAGTCTTTTCTGTTAGTCCCTGTATTTTTCTATTTCGAGTCGGTAAATCTCAGATAATTGATGAACCCTTCTAAAAACACTCTCTCCGTCTTTTTCTAGCAATTACTTTTCTTCGAAATGCTGATGTAGCTTTATGGTGCTCATCAGCAGGAACGTACCCTTGATATTATATGAATTTCCTTCCTATTACTGAAATTTGCCATATCTCAGAGAACATCTATTCCAGCATCAATTTGAACAGAACTTAAATTCATAATTCTTGCCCCGAATAATGACGTAGCCGCGATTATCTGAAGACCGACCTCAATTCCCCATGGACAGACTCATGAGATTCCACAGCGAATATGCCTTCCCAGACCAAACCGTGCGGTCCGTATACGATGCCGTATCGTTCAGCCTGAGCCGGATGCATCATCTCCGACTCGGAAGCTTCTAAGCAACTTTTTGGAAAACTCGATTTTCATTGGTCCCTCACCAACCAACAGGGTTTCGAGGCGAATGAATCCCAGATTCGTGATCTCCGACTCGAGAAAACCCCTCCTTTACCGTCTTCTGCAGAATAGACTAAGATACAATCCATTGATGCTTCTTTGACCTCTGCAAACATACACCCTACCGACATTACAAACGCATTTTCCAGCACTAGACCCTCCTGCAGTCGAGGAAATATTTACCTCCATCACTTTCCGTTTTCTCGTGATAACCGACGAATTTGATCACGAACCAACTTTTCTACAATAGAGAACAATGTTTAATTATCGATAAGAGAAACACTTGATATACTTTGCATGAGAAGCCATTACGTACGAATTTGAACGTAATGGCTACGCCAAAACTGCCGAATGAACCACCCAATATTTTCATCAGATGCAAAAGCCAGAAAGGATAACTGGTGCTTTCTGCTGAAGTGAATGTGGTTGTGGTGGTTGATGGGAATGTGGGTTTCGTGTTCGGTAAGTACAGTTTCGTCTGTTGATTGATGAAGTCATGAAAGGATGCGAACCGGCCCGCCTAGTGGTCAACAAATAGAAAATGCGCTGTAACAACACTTCACTTATCGATGACGAGGTCGGCAAGCCAAGGAAAAGGAGAACCGAAAAGAGTTCAATAGAAAATGCCATTGGTAGAATAAGAGAGTAGCAGAACGAATTGTTGAGATTTTTCGAATACTGAATTACGGCATATTTACCATGAGTATATAAATCATTTGGAAATCAAGCATGTACTTATGTAGGCAATTATTCAATTACATTCAATTGCCGCAAGAACAAACATGTATGACATCAAAGTGGCAATATCGATTGATGATGGCCTTGGCTTCTTTACGGCGTTTATGTTAATCCATCTCCTCTCACGTATTGATTAGTATGAAAGAAGAAATTCACGTCACGTTTTGGTACTGATGTTTAATTGGCAGATTTTTACTATCCAGAAAACACTTTACATTTTTTTACTGCCTTGGAGCTGGTTGAGTGGACTGTCGGTCATGATACCGAATCATCATTCAGTATGAAAGCAACACTATTTTTTCACCAGAGTAGTAAGTGAACCAATTAATTAGTCACGACTTTTTGATCAAACGAAATGTCTTTCTTATGATGCTTCTGGATATTTGATTCCAATCAAATTTCTCTTGATGTAAGTGCCATCTCATCGGTAACTCCCTCATGTCTGTGCGGGTTTATTGACTAATACTGAGAGTGAATGACAGAAGACATTCATTTCATTGTTGATAGTATTATGTTTACATCAGCTGCAATGACCATTGATGATTACCAAAGATCTTTGTTAATTGATGTTGGTTCATTTCATTTTCTCGATGAGTTTCGTATTGTTTTGCAAAAAGATCAGATCAAATCTAGTCGACAATATAACACGTTGTTGCGCTCATTTGTTGGCGGGCTCAGTTTCTCGGTGTTCATTCCGTTCGTCAATATTATCTCTCGGTAATCAGTAACCGTTCATATGTCCATTTTTTCTCCTTCTCTCTCTCTAATCGCGTTTCTTGCAGCGTATTAAAGCAGATGAACCTGACAAGAGAAACAATATTTCGTCTCAATCATTCAATACTAAAGCAACTGTGACAAGCAAGTAAAAGTTTTACAGTTTGAGAAAAATATGACTCCATGGTTTTTCTTGCAGCCATGCACATTATTGCCATCGGCTTTCTTGGCGTCTTCTAAAGTGGTCCTTTCACGATCAATTGATTACAACAACATTGCTAACATATACATACCTCACTGTGATGTCGTCGTCAATACAAATAAAGGCTTTGCTTTTGAGTGTGTTGGCTCCTATTGTCGAAAATTCGAGAAAGAAATCATCCACACATTTATTCCTCTTAAAATGCTTGTGCCTTCGCATCTACTAAGGAAGTTTGTTTACGTATATTACACTCAAACAAAAAGAATCCCATGGAATTAGATACCATTCTATCTTGACATGGCAAAGATTACTCGATCATTCCATTGAACAAGAGAAATATTTCCACATTGATTAGACGTGATGTTATCCGCATGTTATCGAGTCATGGACCTGGAGAATTTGTTTCCAATATTACATCGAACTTTCACTTTTTTGATAACGAATTCTGCATCGTGACCAAGCAAGATTTACTCGTTGAAGAGACGTCTCGAGAAAATGATAAACCAAATCTGGAAATTACAGAATACCATGACAATATCACTTCAAGTATTCTACTAGAACAATTGAAAAGCCGAAAGATAGGATTTGATTTTTTACAAGACGAAGAGATTAATGTGCTTTTACGGCGTGTGATGTCTGCTATCGACAAGTCATATATCAACAAAGGTGTGAAAGAATTGGTTCTTGATTTTTATCAGTTAATTGTGTCGCCAACTGTCAATGCATTTCGCTCATGCTTGATTAATCATGATAATACTATATATCCGGCTTGCCTTATTATCTCCAGATTATTTGTACGTCTATCGAGTCTACCTGTCGATTTATACACTGTCTATCATTTACATCCAATAGCAATTAATCTGAATGGATTTCAATACACTTATACGAATTTACCAAAAACCACCGGTTTCAGTATGATTGATCACACGTTGATTATATTCGATGAGCAATATAAAGAATCAAAGTGTTTTTTTTTCGAAACTTATTCAATGTGCTAAGACTCCAATACCTATGTCATTGTCAAACTCGCCGTGTCTGAGTGAACTTTTTACCATTGATTTCACGACCACAAGTAAGTGTAATGATGCTTGGACGCATTATCAACGATCGGAAATCTTTCTAGTGATTGACAATATTTGAATATTCGATGTCTTAAAAGGACCTCACCATTGCCAATCACTTTCACGAAAAAAAACGAGTCTGGCGACATCATCGTTATCGATGAATCAGCTATTGTACAGCTACCATGTGAACTGACTTTGCGATGCTCCGGTGTCGATATACTCTCTTCGCGATGGGATAAATCTACTGTTCTGGTGAATTCGAAAAAGTCAGGTCTTTGTCAACAACAACCCAACTTCAGACTATCTCTCAAGCAATTGGCGTCTGACTTCACATCTGCATACAAAAACCAGTTACGTAACGTACTCAACGAAATGCAACACGGCGGCAATCTTCCAATCACGGAACAACTTTTTCGCAAGTCTGATAACATGTTACAGTCATTGACTTTACTTGTCATCCTGATCGTTCTAGCAATCGTTGGAAAATATATTCAGAAAAAACTACAAAAACAAGTGGACAAAATTAAGAGACAAATCAATAAACTCTTGGATATTTTTCGGCCCAATGCTCACCCCAATGATACTTAACATTTTCTTCTAGACGAACTGCTATTGTGCAACCTCTTTATTTTGCCAAACCAACATGTTCTCACTTTAAATATCTTCATTTTTGAAAAAACCTTCTCGCGAACCAAACAAAGTCGACTTTTTCTTCTGTTTTCATCATATACAAACTTTTACAGAACAGGAACTTCACCATTCTCAATAATTTGGTAACGGAAAAAATCGTACTCACAGTCGCACATCCATAAACATCAAACAGACACAGTTAGAAATCTGAGAAACAACGAGAACAGTGACACCTATTTCGAACTGATTCCATCTTGCCCATAATCATTGAATGCACCATTGAATTCTGCATCCAGCACAACCATCAGCTCAACCAATACAGCTACTATGGCGAATCCGGATCGAAAGTACTCGAATCTGGCGCTAAATTTACCTACGTCTTGACTGTTCAATAAAATATGATCAGGTCTCATAAGAATACGTTGAAATCATGGCTTTGTTGACGAAATAAGTTTTAAGTTACTTAATGTCTCGATCCACATAAAAAGTTTAGGCGAGGAATGAATAGCTAAGATCATCTCTTCAGAATATTGATCGTCTCACTGGAAGTCAAATTGAATAAATCTTCATTATTGTAATAATCCATTACAAAATGTTGACTCAAAATTCAGTTTCATAAATGATCGATTGAGACAAAAATTGATGGATTTAGAGGATTTATCAATATGCGTATACGATTTCCAAAATCGAAAGTTCTCGAGCAAAACTTCAAAACGACTAGTAGTTCTGGTGCATGCCTAGACTGTACCCTTGGCACTTCCTCTGATATGCCACTTCAACGATCTTCACCTTCACTCACCTGCCTATTTGTAAGTCCTAATGTGTATGTTTGCTGAGTATGGACGTTTATATAAATGCTGTAGTCTTCCTACATCAATGATCATTCACATTTTATGATCGTTCGATAAATATCTGAAGGACTTCTTTATCGAATTCATAGTGCAACGATGGGAAGTATGTATTTGGTTGGAAGGGGATGAATACGATTCTTTTTCTTTCACCAAACTTTTTCAACATTTTCATGTTCATGCTGGTGCTAACAGTATTATCTCTCTGTAACAGAGCGCTCAAAGGAAAAAAAATAGAAGAACGTGTTTCTCTTCTGTTCATCGGCATGTCATGGAAAGACATTATTTACTAATGCTATTCGAGAGTGAAAGTCTGCTAGACGCGTTCGCATAGTTTGGATATAATTGTGTGTGAATAATATACAAGAGATAGTTGAATAGCAGACAGTCTAGTTCATGGTATTATCATAGTAAATGAGCAAAATTATGTAGAACCTTTGTTCACAAATGTTCTTATGCGTACCGTTTTGTCTTTCCTTGATTTCTATATTCTTAAATTTTCTCTTTTCTCTATTTTTTGTCAGACTCAGAGATGAGATAGAGCGCACAACGAAGGAACTGATTTAGTTCTCGTTCATCAAAAATATGCAAAAGAAATCGAGTCGAGAGTCGATCGTACTGAAGTAGTGTATTCTTCGGAGTTTTTCTGTGTGTCTGTTATGGTTACATGTCAAGCACGATTGGTTGTCGGTGTCAATCTATTATCAGAAAGTAGTGTTGGATGTTTCGTGTCGTCTCATCTTCGACTGTATTTCATACACTTCCAATGTTCAATCTCTATCGAAAGTATAAAGTCAACAGAATATAGACGCTGCTTGGTAGAACTCATGTTATTGAAGGCATTTTAAGAGTAAAAATGAGATGCAGCACGAGTGAATGTAGCAGAATCCGTTTGGTGTTGCAAAATAAAATAAATGGAATCGACTTTCTCTTAGAATTGACTTTCCTAATCGAATTATGATTTTTCTGCTAGATTTTCCCACGATGTACTTGATATTTCTAGGACGATGCTGCGGAGCTTGCATACGTGTTTGAAGTCAATGTCTTTCAAGGAGCACTTTATTTCATTTCCTAGGTAAGACCTTTTCAGCCTGTGTTAGATTTCTTTAGATACCGTATCGGATTAAAGGAGACTGGACTCAACCAGAGTATGAAATACAATACCATCATGTTCACAAGCTTTGCCAGGTCACAGTCATGAGAGTTTTGCAGTGAAGTAACTACTTAAGTTTTATCGCGTTAGCTCATGTTGTTTTTATTGATTCATCATATTAACTGCTTGTGTCAGTCTTACTCTTATAATATTGTTGCATTCTTGAGAAAATCATCCTTATCAAAGATTGGGAAATGTCGGTCAGTTAACACTTATTCAAACCTAAACACTGTTGTATTTCTTTTCGAGAACATAGAGCGTTTTCTCACGAATCATAACCATTGACATATCAGTCCTGTTTGTTCTGAATGATATTTGTAGAAGTTCGATCAAGGAAAATCCATCTTCATCAAATGATCTCATATACAATATTTCAGTTCTGTTGAAACATCATCTATATCGCTCCAGGAGCTCCAATCCTTCGAATTCGCTCGGCAGTTGTGTATAATCTTTTTAAGAATGTATATACTAATGTCGAGTGTCACATCTGGTCCCTCTTCAATTGATCAATTTTTTTCAACCAATCAGATTTCGCGGCCATTGTTTTGGAAATGTCGTGGGATAGAAGAGTCGTTCTTGGGATACGTCGACACCTCTTGAAGTTTTCTTTCAAATGCGGTAACTAATAGTATAGCTTCCCGCGAAAAAACGCATTTTGAAATCTGATTGGTCCATGTTCTACCAATCAGATTTCTAGGGTGAGCTGTAGCGCACGAACCCGCATAGTCAAACACATTACCCGAAACAGAACTTCACATAGTACTTATTTGCATCTCTATCTCTTCAACATCACGTGCCTTTGCGAGGAAAACGACGTCGAAAACTAATCGGTCGAGTTTTCGGACAATCAGATTTAAAGGCATGTTTTTCAACAGAAATGACCAGAGGGTGACACATCGTCCTAAAGAGAATTTTAACTTTCGTCAATTTTGACTTAACTTCACTAGCGTATCTCACACTGTTGAAGAGCTAAGAAATATTCAAATTCGATTGACTGAAAACTATGCAATCAGATTTCATGAAGAGTATTTTGTATACATTGCACCTCAATGCAGTGTGGCTTATTATGTGAGAAATAAAACATCATACAGGGTGGCCCATAAGTAACGCAACCGAACTGAAAATTGGATATTTCCATTTGCAGATTTAACAAACGAGCTGATTTTTTCATCGATGATAGAGGAATATATAAGTTTCATATCCATAAAGACATCTTCGCAGATTCTCTATTAAATGATCCTATTGAGTTTCAGAAAAAAATTTGCTTCTTCATTTACCAAAAACAAGAATTTACATCGTTCAACGATAATATCGAACTGTACCAAACAATATGTCGTGCTGTAACTAATCGTTGTGAGATGTATATCAGTACAGAAAGAAAACAATTTAAATACTTATTCTAAAATGTTTTATATTCCCCTTTGAAGGATTTTCGTTTTTCGTTACGCTGCGTTTTGACGTTTTGATAAAGGAAGAAGGAAAATTTTTTCTTAGACTCAATAGGATCACTTAATAGAGAATCTGTAAAGATATGTCTTTATGGATATGAAACTTGTATATTCCTCGATCATCGGTGAAAAAATTAGCTCGTTTGTTAAATCTGCTAATGGAAATATCCAATTTTCAGTTCGGTTGCGTTGCTTACGGACCACCCTGTAGATTGTCGATTATCACGTTAGTCTCTCTTCCATACTATCCTGTCGAAGAGAATAGATCGTCTAGACCTTCGATTAATCGTTTCTGTCAGTTAATCTAATCTATTCTAAAGTGATATGACTTTCATTTGATAATGTAAAAACTGTATGTGAAGCCTCAAGCCGAAAATTATTGAGTGGGTGCTATGAGGAAAACTCAGCCGTGTAAGACAAGGTTGTACACATCGGAAAACGAGGATGTAAATCGAAGTTCACGTCCATAACAAGATAGCAAAAGAAGGTCACGCTGCAAGTCGCAGCGGGTGTTGCTAGTTACTCCTAATTTATTGTTTCCTCTTTTTAAGTCTTGCGTTTGACAGACGTTTCTTCTAGTCCTTTCACTCGACCGTAGTCGTCATTGGCTGCTCACATCGGAGCGTTTTTGGAAAACAGTTTTTGAATAATCGGATTATTTCCGTTTATCAACCATTCAATAGAACATCGAATCGAAAGAACGTTCTCTGTGCCATGTCAGATTCGGAAAACTATTCTATGACCTTTTTCCTGAAAAACTTTACTTACATTCGTTGCACCCTCAAGATTTTTTTTCGTATGATTCTTATAATAGGCAAAGAAATCAATTAGATAGAATAGATGTTGTTCAAACACTCTTCATCTCGTCGTCTCTTTTGCTTTCATCTTCTCTTTTTCTCTTTTTAGTGATGAAAACTGCCAATGACTCTATAACGTTTAATTCGTTGCAAATGAGAAGATTTATGGTTCAGCAACTTATGCGGTACATCTTGCTTATGACTATGCTCCTAAATGAGATTGATTGAGGACGTTACGATTGGTTAATCTATGCGGATGAAGAGAAGAATGGCGATTGGTTTTTAATGGGTTATCGATACTTCTGTTATTCACCGAAAGATCTAACGATCTTAGAAAGAAGAACAACTGAAAAATATCACGATGGCACTCTCTGGTCCTTTCTGATGTTAAAAGACCATCAAATCACCAGTAATGATTTGATAGAATGGCTGATTCCATTCCATCGGATTGAACAATACGCTGATTACTTCAACTCATCAGACCATAACTGCGAGAATGAAACATTCATCTGTAATTGTACGAGCGATCGGATCGGTACCAACTGTGAATATAAGGACGTGTCGCGAACGACAGGTATCGCTGATTTAATCAGCCGTCAACGTCCGAAATTCAATGGTATTCTTAGTTATGAAACACTCACATCGTTTATCGATGAGATCCCGTGTCACGACAGTAGTCATCCTTTGGAATGGCGACAGATATGTGACGGTATTGTGGATTGCAATGACGGCAATGATGAGTTACATTGCCATCTATTAGAGTTTCATCAATGTGAGAAGGATGAGTATCAATGTCGAAATCGTATGCGTATACCGAAAGAGTTTCTATTTAATGTGGCTTTTGATTGCATGGATGGGAGTGATGAACAAGAATTGGATGAAAATTATCGTTTATTTCATCAATGCACAAATCAAACGAAATATGAATGCGAGGAACGACTCTGTCGACGAGAGCAAATTTCCTGTGGGAATGGCCAATGCATTTCCTGATCAAATATCTTGCTTGATGGCTATGGATGTGACAATTTTCGTGATATAGCTTATCGGTGTGAAACAATCGATTCTTTAGTATCCGATCCGAAGAGATACATCGGTATCTGTCAACAAACCACGAGCAGACTAGAAAACTTAACGACAGCAACCGATTGTATTGTCAGTCTTCGATATCTGCTTACAGCAAATTTGTACAAAGATCCCACAGAGATACGCAGAATGTTCCTAGCAAATATTCTGCTCCACTGTCAGGAATTGATTCGATATCCTGAGAGAACGATCCTTTCATCCGTATTAAGCATAGTCTATAATCGATCGAAACTAGCCTTATTCTATGTCCAAGGACAAAACTTCAGCCGACAAATACCGAGAGCGCCTTATATCTATTGTCTTAATGGTTCCATGATGTGCAGCAATATTTGGAGGAGATTGACCGAATATTACTGTCTCACCAGAGATCAATGGAAAGAACTCATCCGATATCCGGTTTTTTCAATATCTCATCTCTTTTGTGAAATGGCCGCAGTGAATGATTTTCTCCCATCGAAAATCGTTGCTCTGAGGAGCAAAGATCTCTCCTATCGATGTCCCAATAGATCAAAGATAATTTCGTTAAGCCGCGTGAATGATGGCTATTGAGACTGCCTTTATGGTGATGATGAAATGAACGATCAAAACAGAATGACTGACCCTTATCGATACCGATGCGAAACAGTGTCATCACCTGATCAATATATTAGCTATCGGCAGTTGGGAAATGGAATCAATGATTGTCTCGATGGTAGCGATGAGATTTCTTCAGCAATACATTGGTCACAGTTGAAATGTAGTTTCGATGAGAATTATGTCTGTTGGGTATTTCAAGGCAATGGTATTGATGATAATCGACTGGTTACTGTTCACTTGCCATATCATCGGCATTGTAATACGATTTGAGAAACTATGGATGGTCGCGATGAGAAGAATTGTTCACACTGGATGTGTTCTACCAATACACCCCAATGTAACCAAACTGGTCAATGTCTTGATCGAAAATATCTGTGTGATGGAGAATTCGATTGTAATGATGGAGAAGATGAATTAAATTGTCCATGGAAATCGAGACTCTGGAATGTGGAAAAACAATGTGAACGGAGTCATGAACATTTCTGTATCACAGAGAATTATCTGAAAGATCCCTCATCCCAACGTCCATGCATCCCCTACACCAAAGCGGGTGATGGCCAAGCGGATTGTCTCGGTGCACGCGACGAGCGAAATTTCTTTGCATGTGCAGATCATGCGATGCTTGGAGATCGTTTCCTATGCGACAACGGTAGTCAATGTTTGAATCGTATGCTTCTCTGCGATGGAATCGATCATTGCCTGGAACAAAGTGATGAACTTATTTGTTATTGAAATCGTAGTCGCTGTTCTTCAGGGTACTTTGGCTGTGCTGACAGACGAGCATGTAAAGCGAATCGATGTGATCCAGCTGATGGATGTCCCGACAAATCTCATTGGTTTTGGTGTCCGGACTCGACCAAGAAAAGGATGACCTATCGTACGCACAAGTATCATCAAACATTGAACTATGAGCGATCTTGTTATCAATATTCGTCCAAGAAAGAGACAGATCATAAAACCATGACCAGTTCCATGGCCTCCAAAATATAATCAGTCTTAAGCTTCCCTTTACCTGGCTACTGCAATCGTGGCTTTTCTTTGACGACAAATAATAATAGTAAGATTGTCTATTTCTGTCCACCGAGCTACTATGGTTCTCGATGTCAGTATGATAGTAGATGAGTAACGATACGCATTCGTTTCGATCGACGTCATCGTTCTGATATTCCTGCTGTTTTGACCGTGCTTGTTACATTGATTTACAATTATAGTCGCATCATCGATCATCAATTTGTTTTTGATGTCAATCAAGATAATCCGGTCAAATACAATGTTTATCTATTGTATCCGCATGCGAGAATACGTGGATTCTATTCAGTACGATTCGAAGCCTACCATACGATCACTTTTCTAGCAGTATGGGAGTATCCAATTAGTCCATTCGATTTTTTGCCTGTCTTTTGTCTTTCCAAAATACTACGCTTTCCATTCACATGATTACCATTATGGTGTGCCACTGATCTTTGTCAAAACAATGGCACATGCTACTTGATGAACGATGAACAGTATTTTTGTCTTTGGGCGCGCGAATGGCAAGGGCGTCACTGTGAACGAGCATTATCCAATGCCAAGTGTGTTCGGCATTCTCTTGTTCGAGGGCCAAACATTTGCTTGTGTCCGTATGGATACCTGTAGCCCGGTTGCTTTGTACGCAATTTGAAGTGTGAACAAATCCAGTCTTGTCCAAGCAAGGCTCATTGCTATCCGAATTCTCAACGACCACCGAACCTCTGGTGGTGTTTATGTGGTGAAACAATATGTAATTTTCGAGATCCTCTCTTGATCATCTATCGCAATCAATCGAATGAGCTACCCTATCTGGTGCAATTATTGAAGATCGACGGTGATTATCCACGAATTCGACAACAGACTCTTGTTTATCCATCCACGACATTTCCCAAGATCAGCACTATCACAATGCGTGATCCACGCAATAAGAAAGAATATCTTTCCGAAATTGGATTGCTGTTTAGCTTTGAACCTGATCGACGGTCTATTACCGTTGTACTGCATCTCCTCTACATTAATTGCTCGACCACTTTTCGCAATCTCTCTATCGATCTGGATCTTCAGTCTCATCGTTGTGAACCGTTAAAAGAAACCGAACTTCAATCGGTCAAATATCTTCGAACATTTTGTCAACGATCCATGCATAAAGACTGTTTCCTATTGCCAGGTTATATTTGTTATTGCAATGCATCGATGCTACAACGTACGGAATGTGTGTCTTATCATCAACGGAAAACATCATGTACTCATTGCTACAATGAAGGGTACTGTGTTCGAGGTAATTTGCATAATCAGAGTGATTTTACTTGCGTTTGCCCCCAATGTATATCCGGTACACTTTGCCAATTCTTTCCTAGTCAATATTCGATTTCTTTGGAATATCTGTTTAGGAAGACCCAATGGAACATGTATCATTTTGTTGTTCCGACTCTTTTCGTGATATTCGGAACCATTTTCAACGGATTCTGTCTATTAACTGTTGCTCGAGCTCGAACTCGTCAAACCACAACTGGCGTTTTTCTCATGATCAATAGCATGACCAGCCAATTGATCTTTCTCACTCTGTTCAGTCGAATTGTGTATCTTGATCGGATCGATCAGTTTCATATAAGTGATGAGAGTAATCGCGTCTTGTGCAAGACTTTACCTTACCTAATGTTTTCTTTGAATTACATCGCTCTTTGGTTGATGACCTTGGTGTCCGTTGAAAGAGCCATCACTGCTGTACTACCAACCAAAATGCTGTCATTACGAAAACCAAGAACCGCCATTGCGCTCACTATTGTGGTCTCCATCCAAGGGGGTAAGTGCTGCACCATTGCACCAAATTATGCTCAAAGGTGCTGAAAAAGTGCTGAGGTGCCAAGATGGTGCTGAAATGGTGCTGAGATGGTGCTGAGGTGCTGAGATGATACTGAGATCGTGCTGAGGTGCTGGAATGGAGCTGGAAAGGTGCTGAGAAATTGCTGTAGTACTTATAGGATTTTAGGAAATATGATAGAAATTGAGGTTATTGCTAAGGGTGAGAGTGATATTAGCATAACTCAATTTTTTGTTGATCAGAATAATAGT
Organism: Rotaria sp. Silwood2; assembly: GCA_905329745.1. Taxonomy (NCBI): domain Eukaryota; kingdom Metazoa; phylum Rotifera; class Eurotatoria; order Philodinida; family Philodinidae; genus Rotaria; species Rotaria sp. Silwood2. The sequence goes on from CAJNSZ010000564.1 coordinate 13,216, forward strand.
ATTTCAAGAAAATAACGGTTTTTTATAAAACATGACTAAACGTTTTCGACATCGAGATATCTGAATCTCAAGATAATTTCTCAAATTTTGTGTATTTGAGAATCTCGCTCGAGAAAGGGTATCTCCCCACAAGGTTTTTCTCCACTATAGTACGGGCAAAACCTGGTATTGTTCGGGCCGCATGAAAGAGGGCCCCTGCTAATCGCTAGATCTACCAAAACAACATTATACTTTACCTTTAAAATAGTGAAAAATATCTTTACTGAAATATGATTGGTTGAAATGAAAAGCAAACGATTCTTCACTATCATGAACACAAAACATGGCGTTGTTCGGACCATATGAAAGAGGAGCCCTCGAAACCCCTTGATCGGCGCGGACAACACTATGTTTTGTTCTTACAATAGCAAAAAAATCTCTTCCTGAAATCTGATTGACTAGGAGCTTTCTCATTTCTATCTACCAGATTTCAGAAAAGGTATATTTCGCTATTTTAACGATAAAACATAATGTTGTTTTGATAGATCTAGCTGTTAGCAGGGGTTCTCTTTCATATGGCCCGAACAGTACCATGGTTTGCCCGTATAATAGTGGAGAAAAACCTTGCTGGGGATACCCTTTCTCGAGTAAGATTCCTAAATCCACAAAATTTGAGAAATTATCTTAAGATTCAGATACCACGATGTCGAAAACGTTTAATTATGTTTTATAAACAAATCGTTATTTTCTCGAAATACTATTATTTTGATCAAAAAAATTGAATGTCTATCATTTACCACAAATTGTGATTCCTAGATCCATCCCTACATCATATCCACATTTGTGGATACTTAAATAATCATGATCAATTCTGGTGACCAAATAGGGATTTTTCAATTTAGGGATTTTGTTTCAAATACACAATATGCCATACAAACCATAACCGAATAGCGTCTCAGGACTCATACCATTCTGTATACATGTTTCATATTGCTGTTGACTGAAGATCTCTTATTCATTAGTCTTACAACAGAAATATTGCTCAAATACAATGTATTCTGATACCGAATCTGGTCACCAGATTCAAAACACAATACAAATGTTTAGTATCTTATCCTTTTTTTTGTCGTCTTATCTTGTTAATCTGTCAAGTCATTGTAATTTATTTGGAAATTACATCACATATTCTCCTTTAAAGCGGACTAGTGATCAAGTCTAATTGAGATGAAACAGTGTGTCAAAAATGAGCAAACCTTTCGCTGTGAAAGCCAGTTCAGTTTGCACATATGCTCTACCACTATATTTTAATCCTATTCTGGTGATCAGAACTAATTCTCTAAGATTCTAGTAACTAGAATTAAAAAAGAGATCATGTTTAGACATTGCCCCAGCGTTTCCAATAGAAAAAACTCAAAGAAGAATATCCGAATATATCTCGTTAAGTGATGTTTCTTTTCTTCGTAGCATATGCAGTGACAATGCAAAATTTATTGTCAAAAAATATCCTGTACATACACTTCAATTCCGGAAGGTACAATCACTACTACAAAGACTTCATCCTCTTATAAAACTCTTAATAACCTGCTATGAGCCCAAATTACTATAAGAAATTCAATCTAGAAATAGTATTTACAAAAGCATAAACTTACATAGGAAGAGACATAATTAATACACTAAACTGTACATTGGTTATGTTAGAAACAGTTATGACTAAAAGGTTTAGTTTTCGAGTATTTATATCCGGCACGCAGTCTTCTGTCTATGCTATTTTCTAGAAAATAATGTTCTTCTTGGACGACCCCGAAACAGATTGGTCAGAAAAAGTGATTTTATGGTCGGCAGAATGGACTAAACAGGCTATTTGCATTCATTTCATAGACTAAAAAAAATCTTCATTTCAACAGAAACAATTTTGTATTGCATCTTTTATTTTAAGTTAAACGTTTAGCTTTGGTCAAAGCAGATTTTTTCTATAAAATACATTTATTTTCCTACATAGCACACTGACAATATGTTGTTTCTTCTCTCCCAATATGAACTATAGGAGAAACAGGAAAGGAAAAATGAATTTCAAAGGTATATGGGAGTGCATATAGAAAATGAATACAAAACAATTTTGGTGACCAAACTGTATTTACCCATACTACGGCTTCCGCTACAGTACTTGATTTCAATGGCAAAAGATTTTCAGTATGGTAGAAGATGGTGTTGAATTATGATATGTATGGCATATCTTATATTCAAAACAAAATCCCTAAATTGAGAAATCCATAAATCAAAATCCCTATTAGATCAACAGAATTGTTCATAATTGTTTAATTATCCAAAAATGTGGATATGATGTAGGGATGAATCTGGGGATCACAATTTGTGATAAATGATAACCAACAAAAAAATCGAGTTATAGTAATCTGACTCTCATCCCTAGCAATAATCTCGACTTCTATCATATTTCCCAGAACTCTATGAGCACTATTGTTAGATTTTAGCAAATTTTGGAGCTAAAATGGTGCTGAGGTGCTCGAAGTTGCAAACCTGCACTTTCTTCTTTGCAAATAGTACTGATACTGAAGAAGAAGAAGGTTATGTTCTAGCAAGAGATCTTTCTGATGTAGAACGAAAAAATTCCCATGGTTGTCAAATATACGACAAAGTTAATTCACAACAAATCAACAAATATTTTTGTATTCGTATTGGTAAATCATTAAAATACTTGCATGAACAAGCCACATATTGGTTGCTGACAGACATCAGAGACAGATTATCAAGTGACCGTTTAGTAGATGCTCAGAAGTCCGGAAGGTAATAACAAACTTTCCTTTCAAAAAAGTTTTTCTTTTGTTGTTGTATTGAAGACTAAAATAATTTTTACATTCGTTTTTGGAACTTACTGTTTTCATATTGTTCTACATTTGAAGGAAAACTTCATCTCCATTATCGAAAATAAAATTAGCTTTGCAAATTATTTTCATATGAACGAGCTAGTTTTTGGTACCAAAAGGTGCTGAAAAGGTGCTGTAATGGTGCTGAGGTGCTGAAATGGTGCTAAGATGGTGCTGAGATGGTGCTGAGGTGCTGGAGGTTCCAAGTCTGCACTTTCCCCCTTGTCTCCATCGGTATTTTTGCTTGAGTCTATCCGCTCTTGTATCAATACAAGTTAATCATTCATCCGATCAGTGAGCATCCTAGGCGTATTCATGAAAGCGAATCATCAGAACAAACATTGATGCGCTACATCATGTTGATCCATCACAGTAGCCTCTTTTTCCTGAATTTTATTGCTACCTTGGTCATTCTCACGAGTATCAGTCGTTTCAAAGCACATATTCATCAGCGTTCCAAACGTGAAGCACTCAAAGAACAGGCACTTCAACAAAAAGATCTCCTTCTCGGGCCATCGATGTATTTTCTTACTCAATTACCACAGATAATCATTCTATTTCTCGATATCTGCATATATGATGAACAACCTTGGTTCGTTCATTTCACACTGATTACTTACTATATTTCTTTTACACCGCAGATGAACATTCTCTTTCTGTATCTTTTACCATCGTCACTGTTCAAAGAAGTGCTTTTCACGGAAACAATCATTGGCACACGTGTTGTACCTATCATCTCTCGGCATTCACATAGCTAATCAATATCAGCCAGACTTGATCGATTTGATGATTATCGTTCATTTTTCATGCCAGGTCTTTTAGAACACAAAGAAATAAGAAAATCGACGCTTCTGAATTAATAATTTCACTGTTTAGATCAATTCTATATTTTAAGTTCGGATTTATCACTTCTGAGATGTCCAACGTAGCGATCAATATTTAGCCGACTCCGATTGCTGATGATTATTTCCTAATGATCATCTCATCACACCGTGAATGATTTTCAGTAAACTGTTGGACTTCCAGGAGTGTCACTGGACGCATGCATGCAAGAGAGCGCATTCACACACCATATACAATCAAAACAGTACTGATAAATTTGACAGACTTTTTAGTCCTTCAAAATTTTGTTACAACCTAGTTCGTCCGGTCTGATCAAAAAGTTGATGATCCTATTCTTGAAGATTTATCGTTTTCTCGCCCGTCAAGTTACTTCTATTTCTGTTAGCTGAGCTCATCGGTGGAAAAACGAAATCGTAGATGGATGAGGTAATTACCCAGTCAAAAGAATAATGGGAAAATGGTCATTAAAATGCATTATTTTCCGTAGCTAGATCATTTTAAACATCAAAGTGCACTTTTAAAGGTGAATAATGCCAAAATGGCCATTAAAATGCATATCGATTCATTATTAAATAATTTTGAGCATTTTATGATCACAAAGTCTATTTTTTCGGAATTTCGTACTGATTGAAATATGTTTATAATTTCTAAAAATTATATGATTTTTTGGAGTTTGCTTATCAACCATTCATATTTTCCATAACATTCAAGAATATAGTTCGAAACTCACACTAGAAGTCAATAGGAATTTCCGATCCTGATGAAGTTAAACATAGAAGTAGCCAGAAATAGTTAGTTTTTTCATGGTTTTTAATAATTAATTGGAGGTCCCGAATTAGGAAGAGTCGTACTCTTCATAACACCACTGAATTACATTTTTTTTGTTGGAGATCGAATACTTGTAGTTAAAAATAGCATCCTCTTTTACTAAAGAAGATGGATCTTATTTTTGTCTATCAAATGCACGGTACATCATAGGCAACTGGCCTAGCACTATTTTCTTGACTCGTAAAGAACAAAAACGATTTTTAAAGCATTGAAGTAAATGAAGTCATCAAAGGTATAGTGTAAAAGATTAAGAATTTACGTCTTCTCTATATTTGAATAAAATCAGAATTTCGATCATATTCTAAAACCACACGTAAATAAAATTAGAATTCCAATTTGAATGAAGCTGAATGGTTAGTTTGAAAACAAAATTGTAATTCATCTATACGAAATACATTACAAGGGATAAAGCTACAAGTTATTGCTTCCGATTCAAATGAAGTCATGATCACTATTATTCTTCTTATTGAATTTATTTGTTAAGTTAAAATAGTCAGAAAAATCAGAATAGACATAGTTAATTTTTATTTGACAACACCTTTGCGACGAAACAATATATTTAATCCTTGACGCATTAGTCTGCCAATTTATAAAGATTTATACAAAATTCGTTTTCTCTAATGATACTTTGTTAATGAAGCATTCTCAATTTTTTACATGAATACTCTTGATGATAACAAACGCTTGAGAATATCTATGAAAACCTGTTGACATGATTGTCTTTTTTGCCTCATTTTTTTACTAAAAGAGTTTATCTTACTCTGGATTCTTCTAAAAATACATTTCTATATTGGCTACTTAGATACTTTCTTTACACTGTGACGTTATTTTTCAAAATAGTACAACACAGCTTTATACAGTGTTAATTGATACAATCAGTTATTACTAACGTATAGTGTTCTCTTCTTCTATGCTTCTTTCTTTTTAAATACAAAAATTATTTGTTGTTTATCATAGTCGTCTTACTTTCCCATATTTGCAGCTATATCTATGCTCAAATTAATATAGAAAAAGACAGATCTTCAAAAACCTACATGAAAATGTAAGAAGAACAGCAAAGATAAACGTGTGTTGCCAATTTTTCCATGCATATTTAAACGTACCGAGTATTTAATTGAACATGTTTAATATTTTTTGTATCACTCTAATTTTTCTGTAGTATTTATATTGTTTCGAAGGACGGAACAGTAGTGTAAATAAACAGCAGTTTTACATGTATGTGTTGACTTCTGTACGTGCATCTATGTAAAATGATCAACTGACATAAATGTCTATGCTCACTTATAATTTTTCATAAAGAAATGCATTATTATCATCGTCTTCATATATGCAATTATTAATATATCTGTTTATATTTATACTTATGCGATCACTTGAACATAATTTTTTCTTTTCTTGTCTGTTTTAATGTTGTTTTCTCTATGTCTAAATTATCTGATTGGTTTATTCCTATTGGTCAATGATCATTTTTGTCTTGTAACAAAGAAAAGAACATTGATAGAAAAGGAAAGAAGAACATAAATTCGATTCACTTGAAATATGGATGATCCAATTGTAATATTGAGTCGCCTCTTCGCACAGCACAACTCAAAACATTTTACACTATAAACGAAATCATAGTAATAAAAAAAAACGATCCTCTGATTTCGAGCAATTTACACGTTTGAGAATTTTTCATTTAAATAAATTATTTGTGTAATTTACTAGTACGGTCTACCTCGTCTCTTACATATCTCTGACTGAAATGAGCATGACACCAGATTTTTTGTCAATTTATTCGAAACAACATTGAGTATTGGATCTTATAATGAAATTTAATGTTGACGACTAATAATATCTAACACACACGGAGACGTCAGTGATAAATTATAGCAGTTCGCTTCAAAACAAAGAAATCTGTTTCATATCCTGTTTTGAATAAAACAGTGAGACATGTCTTAAGTCTATTTTAATAAAATTCTGTCTTTTGACGAGTAACGTACATGAGCGGTTGATATAAGTGAAAAAGTATACGAATAGTCATTATATAGAGGATACACTGAGTAAAATATGTACGATATCTCTTGTACGAAGAAGTGAATAAATGAAAAGACGAGTTGAATATTTAGAAAACTTAGTACATAGATTAATCATTCGTTTGCTGATGAAATATTTCATGAGATATTTCTCCTTTTTTAGACGACTACTATAGTCAATTACTGACATTTCGGTATACATTAAGTATCTTCACGTTCATATGTGTGACATAAACATAAGATCTAACTGACAATGTTGTTTCAATTAAATTCAAAAAATCTGCACGTATCGTTTAGATGAGAATATGCTATTCTTTATGATTTAAAGTATTTCATAGAATTTTCACCTTATCTATCCAACACAATCGCATAATTTTTTGCACGATATTTTAATTTCTTAATTCCAAAATAGATTCTGTGTAGTTTCATTTAAATCATTTATTGATCTCTATACAAGGTGTCCGAAAGGTCACTTTACACTTGGTATTGTATTTAACATATATCTTCAATATGAAGACCTTTAATTTTATTCATATACATACTTGTACTCAGGAGTAAGATACATATAACCACTAATATTCTTGCTTTCGACAGTAATTATTTCTTGAAGAAAAATACAAATATATTTTGTTTACTCTTGTATGATTGTAACAAAATTTAGTTGTCATACTGATTCACTAAAGTTTCTAGTTAATTAGAAAGTTTAGTGAATCAGCATAACAACTAAACTTTCTTACAATCATACAAAAGTAAACAAAATACATTTGTATTTTTCTTCAAGAAATTATTGCTGTCGAAAGCAATTATATTAGTAGTTATGTTTCTTACTCCTGAGTACGAGTATATATATGGATAAGATTTAGGTTCCATATATTGAAGATCTATGTTAGATACGATACCAAGTTTAAAGTGACTTTTGGGACACCCTGCAATGCATAAAAATGGTTTGACTTCTATACATTATTTTTTGTAAACGCTGAATCATTTTATCGTCATTAGATTAACCATTTTAATGATTAATCAGAAAGCATTTCACAGGGTTGTTTGTGACAGTTTTTTGCCATTTTAATGATGTAGATTTTCGATCATTTTAATGCCATTTTCCCGTTGCAAATTTTGGCTGGGTAGTGAAGCCTGACAACCCTTTGCTGTGGAAACCTTGAGAGAAGGAAGAACTGCCCTGTGTTATACATACCGAACGTTCTCTTGAAACAATATCATAAACATCAGTCTGATCAGATCCAAAGCAGTTCACGAGAATCCAATGGGGATCTACGGAGATTCGTGGAGATCAGAAGATTTGCTTTTCTCCCTAGAAGTATTGAAAGGACTTTTATCTGTTGTTATTTAGCTTACATCGTCAGATGAATATATTACGAGTCTCTGACTTGGGATGTCTTTGGATCCTCACCAGAGCTTAAACAGCAGCTGGAAAAATCTCCAAATTGATCAAATCGATTGAACGAAATGAGGATTTAATTTAACCGATCATGGAGGATGAACGTGTGGGTTAGCATACAAGCAAAGTCATAGTGTGAAATTTCCTCAAATGAGTTTTCTCGTGTTTCTATGAGAAACCGCTAAGGGTGAGATCAGGGATAAGTGTGACGGAAAAAGTGACAGTGACGATTAGCTTGGGCCTAAGGATCTTAACATCATTGTCAAAGACTATCTGTAGGCTGATTCTAAGTTACCTCTAAGAGTGGTAGAAACTCATGCTGGCTGTTTCAAAAGCTGTTGAAAAAGTCACTCGTCAGACTCTCGAAGATAGTTGGCAAAAGCCCTTGAAAACACACTTTTCAAGGAGCATGCTACTCTGATGCCATTTGCTATGTCCCATACAATGCTTCTACAGAAATGAAAGCGAAGCATACAAAAAATAATGATTACATACGACTCTGTGTTGTCCATGCTTGTACATTATTTTACTCGATGTCTGGTGAAGAATAATTTCAACACATCTATTTCTGAAGACCAAAATGAACTACCATGGCTTTCCTTATCCAACATACGGTAATCGATCTCCTTATAGTAAAAAAAATCGGGAACGATCCTTATTCGACCTTCTATGGCAATGACTCGTCAGTTGTTGTGAGCACAAAAAGCATGATACAGTCTTTTTATTCTTTTCTAACTGTACATTCCTCTCATCTTACTTAAACGTTAGAATGACACTGAGTGAGATCGTCTTCTATGATCCTATGCTTGATTAAGACCATGAATGAGTCACTCATGAATGTCAAGCGAGATGTACACAAACTTCATTTCATCATTCGATCAGCTTCATATAGGAGCAGTGCTGTCAAATTTTTGAAGAAAAGCCCGAGTTTTTCCTTAGAAGCCTTGGGGAAAATCATGTTTCTTCGACTCTCGTAACGTAGGTCATAGACCTTGGCCGCCTTCGCAACCGGCACATCCGTTTTATGCTCATCCATATCAAACAACGGCAACCCCATATCTATCATCCAAAATACACAATTCATCCCAATTTTATCCAACACAATTCCCAACTCATGTAAGCTCATGGCATTGTCAGCCCTCGTCGACGTGGTATCCACAACCTATAGCAACGCCTCCGATAGAACGCGCTAATCCGTTTGCAACAGTCGCTGATAAGCCGGCAGAGACTATGTCTCGATATCCGTGTCTATTTTGCGGTTATCCGTTAGATATCGAAGCGAATGCTTCGGAAAGATGCTGTGAATGCTTCCATGAGCTTTTGCTCGTGTTGTGAGTTCTGGAGTCGTTGCTGCGGTTCATTGGGCAATATCTGTATGTTATGTGAGTGTCTGGCGTGCTGCAGCTCGCAAGCACATGTACGTTTCGATGACAAAGTATCAAGTGTTCCAATTGAAAATCTTCTTTCAGGCACCACAACACTGATGCCCACAGTGTCACAAACTAGTTGGCATACCCAAAAAGCATAAAAAATGAATCGTATATTTGATAGGTGTGGTTCAGCAAGTTTCAATAAAATGATTGTGCGTGCACAGTTCCTACTTGACTGACAAGGGAGGGTGAGGGTAAGGGTGAGGGTGAGTAGATTAGCCTCCTCTGCAATATGGATTTTGAGGAAAAGCATGTGAAACGGATTATCTAAAATAGATGGCAGTAATTGAAGACTTGACAATCCGAAGTGTTGTGACGCGTCTACAGTCAGCAAAGACTTCGTTAATCGTAGAGTATGTTTCGGTTCTAAGAATTGAGGAACAGATTTCAAACCGAAGCAAATAAGCGATTTCCGTAGCAAACGAGTTTGTTACTGATCAAACTTCCCATTTACAGAGAGCGATAATCGAGAAATGCAGGATGAATCTTAACAGTTGCTTTGATATCTAAAACCCAATTGATGTCCATGTGAATAAGGATCTAGATGCAGTAGAGGCTGGTTGTGAGTAGCGAACCTGAGGGACGCTGACGAATGACTAGCTTCTCAATAACGAATCCTATCGATGGCATGTTTTCCATACAGTGTGCTTAATATCTTGTCGACAAACGAAAAGCACCGAAGAGAGATTACTTCTTTCATGAATATTATGGAAGAGAGTTTTTGGGATCATACTAAATTTTATTTCACATGCACAGTCTTTTCTGAACCGTTGTGTATTTCGTATGAACACAAGTTTCATATTCTGTGAACTATCATGGATAGAAACTTGAGATAGTCGCGATTGATAGGAACAGAGTTGTGGGTTAATATTGGCATCTAATCTGTACGTCTACATATTCTATTCGAAACAGTCGCTCTTGGAGACATGTCAAAGGTTTAGGATTGGTCGTCTGCAGTCGAGAGTTCAGTGAGACTGAAGGTCGAACGCTACTTGTTAATATTTCTTGTGGATCTGGATGTTAATAAATAGATTTATTTGCAGTGACTTTTCTTTAACTACGATGTTTAAGACGACAAAGAACGGGTTTACATTTTTCAGCATCATTTGTTGCTTGTCCAGTTAAACAAACCGTGAGTGAAAGTGTTTTAGGTTTTTTAGAAACATTGATGATTTTTTGAGACGTGGAACACCTCAAGAGACAGTTTTAGCTGAAACACCGGCATAATGAAATGTATTTAATGTCATTTGTGTTGCTGGTTCACCAAGTGATTGAGCAGCTAAAGCATCAGCCATTTCTCCTGCTTGAGAACTTGTGCCTGCTGAAAACGTGTTTCAATTTCACCACAAAGCCAATGAAAAGCTACATCAGTTCAATGATGCATTTCTAAAACTTGTCTTGATGAAAGTGTTGAACGAAGAAGAATTTCCATTAACATTGTTGCATTTGATTGAGCTTCTAATGATAAACTATCAGAACCTTTGACAATGACTAAACGTTCCGTTAAATTTCGAATTCCACGAATCACTTCAGATGGAGATAAATTTGATTGACTTCGTCGGTTAGAAATATGAGAAGTTTTTTTTTGCAATATAAATCAATCTTTCAAGATTACCTGGCAAAACTATTTTTGATGGATCATCTGTTGGAAAAATTTCTCTGCAATGTTCTCAATCTTCATTTAATTGTTTCCATTCTTCATCGAGAAATTCAAAACTTTCATATGAATGTAAGTCGCACGAATAACATCATCTGTTAAGTATTTTCTTCATGATTTTTCATTTTGTGTTAAATCAAATTGCCAAAGACGTTCAAATAATTGATTTGGTGGTTTTAATGAAATAATCGATGGAAATCCCACATTTTCTCTGACTAAACCATCTTCACCATATGCAAATTAAATTAATTGTTCAATTTAATTTCGAACAGTTCCATCATATTTCAGCGTAACAGATTCCATCGCTTTGATTAAACGTCGTTGAATGTAACCAGTTGCAGCTGTTTTCACAGCTGTTTCGATCAAACCTTCTCTTCCATCCATTGCATGAAAATTAAATTCCACTAGTGTTAAACCTCGAAGATAAGAATTTTCAACAAAACCTTTTTGCTTCAGGTCCATAATCATCTTTTATCAAAATAAGTAATGTTCGATGTTTAAAACTGGAAGGAATTCGTTTTCCTTCGACGTTTTCTTCTCCAACACAAGCAATGACTTGAAAAATATTGATTGATGAACCTTTTGCACCATTAACAACCATAGCTTTACATTGATCCAAATCTGTAAGAGATTTTTGTGCTGATAAACCTGTGTTATCACGAGCGTTGTTCAATAAACCATTGGCCGAATTTTCAAATGTTCGTCGTAAAGGATTGCCTAGTGACGGTTCTAAAATTTTTTGCTTTTGTAATTGCTGCTTGAATAGTTTCATAAGTATTTTGATCAACAATACCAATGGAATGTTCTTTTAACATTAACCGATTATTGATCACCAACTGAATATGATAATACAATTTTTCAATTTATACTTCATGATCTCATTCCATAAAGACAATATGAAGAATTGAACCAGCACTGGTTCCTAGAGTTTTTTTTTACATAAAATTCCCGCTAAGAGACGACCATTTTCGTTAAGAACCTTCATATCTCCAGGTGAAATCCACTTGAATGGCCCAGAATCTTCATCATCGAAATGTTGCCCGCGTGTTCGAACATGATTGACTTCTTTCGGTAAAATCAATGAAAATCATTGTTTTCCTGTCCATATAGGTTTTGGTTTGAGGATGGCTGCTTGTGGAATATGTCCATCACATGATGGTAAATGCATGAATCAATGCAAAAAATCTCCTTTTTCAATGAATACATCTCGTTTGATCATTTTTCTCACTGCTGTGAGAGTATCTTGCACAATACCCATCACAGGTCGATTCGATTGTGGTGTGATGATTAAACGTCGAACCATCATCAATTCACTCAATTCTGCTTTGGTTTCCACGGATTGTGGCAAATGCAAATTTATTTCATCACCATCAAAATCGGCATTGTACGGTGCGATGACACTCAAATTAAAATGACATGTAGGCCATGGTAAAACTTTGACACGATGTGACATCATCGACATTTTAGGGAATGTTGGTTGACGATTGAAAACAACTAAATCATCATTCATCATGCGTCGTTCCATAATATAACCACATTATCCCGAATGATGTATTTAGCTGCATGTCGACGAATTCATTCTTGTAACCCTTCAATATTGAATGATCTGATGATTTCATGAACAGTTAAATTTGGCACAATGATTTGTGGAACACCAACTTGATCAAGAGCTAAATTGAATCAGGTGCAATCACTGTTCATACACTGAATTCCACGCGTTTTGCGATCAAATTGCCACGAATTCGTTGTTAGTTGCCTTTTAAACGAGCTTTGATCGATTTCAATGGACGACCCGATTTGTGACACGGTTGAGACATTTCTGGCATGTTAGTATCAATGAATGATGCAAAATAATATTGCAATAATTGTCAATGATCATCGAACATACCTGATGCAGCTCCAGGTTGTTCATCTTCACGTAATTGTCGATTGGCTTTGAGAATATTGGCTAAATTATAAGTTAAATCATCTTGACTTCTGACTGTATGACCAATAGAATCTTCCAATGCTTGAAAGATTGTCAAAACATGTTGAGCTGTTAATTTCATTGTTTGTTGAGAGAAAAAAAAGAAAAACCAAATCAAACCTTGGCAATTCTTGTGTCCTTTACAGAGATCATAAATACAGTAAAACCTCTCTCACTGAACATCTCACCTTTATGAACAATCTACTTATCTGAACACCCTGAGGATTCCCCGAGCTCATTTTGCTGGTTTTGAACCCCTCCTTTATGAACACCCCTTCATTCTGAATGTGAACGCATTTTTATGGTCCCGACTGTATGTATCAACCTCGTTAATATGAACAGCAGCAGAGGGCGTCACATTTCTAAAACATGTATCTAGCGCTGTGATGGTAATTATCGTGAATTTCATTCGTTCAAAAGTTGTGTACAATGAAAATGAAGAAGAGGAGAGGAGAGAAGAGAACAAAGAAAAAAAAGACAGTTGTTATTTATCTTCATCAATCGTTACCTAAATATGGCATCTCGGAAT
>CAJNSZ010000564.1:26790-45437 GCA_905329745.1 Rotaria sp. Silwood2
GGATTGGTTTCTACTTTTTAACAGACGAAGAGATTAACGCAATTTTACTACCCATTATGTCTTCTATTGACAAGTCATACATTAGTGTGGATGTGGAAGAATTGATGATTGATTTTTCTTGATTGATTGTATCTCAGACTGTAAACGTATTTCTCTCATGTTCAACTAGTCAAGATAATCAATCATATTTTGCTTGTCTTATTATTTCGACATTATTCGTAAGTCCACCGTCTTCAACTGTTAATACATACATAGTTTATCATTTGCATCCATTACCAATTAATACGAATGGCAATAAATATGTATATACGAATCTATCAGAGACATTCGGTTTCAATGCAATCGATCAAAGCGTGATAGTGTGGAATGATAAATCAGAAGAATATACATGCATTTTCTCGAAAATTGTTCAATGTTCTGAAGAGCCAATATCAATATCACTGTTAAATACACCATGTCTAATTGAACTTTTTAATACCGACTCAATTCAAACGAATTCTTGTGAAATCGCTCGAACTCCTAATACAGAAACTGGAATTTTTAATGTTGCACATGACATACGCGTTTTCAATAATATCGAGAGAACTCAATATTGCAAGCCACAATCATATCCAATTAAATCAAACGATATCATTATCATTAACGAATCTACCGTTGTACAGCTACCTTGTGGAACAATCGTTAAATGTTCCGGTGTCCAAATACCATCGTCGAAATGTACCAACAAAACAGTATTGGTTAGCTCAATACTAACTGGAACTTAGGAAAAGCAAATGAATTTCCGAATCTCTCTGAGAAAATTAACAACCAAACTCATCTCTGCCTACAAAATCAAACTGCGAGATCTTCTAAATGAAATGCAACAAGACGATGGCGATAACATTCCAACCATGAAACGAATAATGCAAAATTTTGTCAACTTAATACAATATCTGGTTTGGCTTCGTATTCTAATAATAGTCCTGACCGTAGAAAATTATATCAAGATGAAATTACAAAAGCAATTAAACAGAGTAGAAAGAAATGTAAATAAACTGTCCGACATCTTTCTAACTGACGACAACTCGGCTTGAAAAAACTTGACTTTTTGTTGCTATGCTGATGTAAAATTATCTCATACTATCTCCGTCATGTAGATATAACTTCTTTTGATTTGAATAATTTTTTTCTATGCCATTAAAAAAATTCATCCATTACACTTTTCATGCTAGATTTTATTGATTTCAAAAAGAAACAATGAAAACAATATACGAACACTCAACGAATACCGAGTAATGTAAAGTTTTATTGATTTTCATACTTGAAAAGTTCGATAAAGTGAAATTGGTTTGGTTGAAGCGATTTCTTATTGTATCTAAGGTTCAATTATCTTCTTCAAGCTTTCTATAGTTCTTTGTCAAATTTTCTGATGTTGGAATTCAATACGAAAATGCTAATTTTCTATTATCACTGTCTATAGTTCATTTCTCTTGTCCAAAGTTTCTAAAATTACTCATTAATCCTTAAAAGCTCAAGAGGGTTGTTCTTGCAACAGAAGGAAGACAACCATTAAAATAGAGCTGATTTATACTCAATATGCTCACACTATTGCTAAAACAAAGTACTCTGCTCTTCCTCTAGAGTTGCATAGCGTTCTTTATCAGAAATCTCGAATCTTTCAAAATAAAATTGAAAGAAAAGAATTTCGATGTGAAGTTCTGCCCTTAATCAGTTTATATGATCCTGAAATTGTCCTGAAATTTTCAGTCAAAAGCGAGTTCTTCTTTGTTAAAATATTGAGCGTAGAAAAAAATTGGCAATATTTTGAAAAAGCTCATAAAATTCAGATTCTCTTCAACGTGCCGTATTTCCTAGAATAAACAATAGTTTTTTCTGAAAATTTCAGGGCAATCTAAATAGCGTATCAACTATATATATTATGTGATAGTATCCTGTGTTAGTAGAATAGTTTAAAGTTTACGAGATGGTTTCATCAAATACCTTTACACTATGTCTAACAATATCGCTTAAAAAACCAAAATCGCACGTCTCTTATCTGAAGAAAAAAAACTTCAGAAAAGAAAAGTGATGCTAAAAGAATTACGAGTCGTAAAAGGTTTATTATTCGATTTAAGAGTCATTGATAGTTATATTTTCATCTCTGTATGATCACTAAGGTCATGTCAGTTCAGACAAATGGTGGTTTTCCATATAAACTATTGTACGGAAATTTATTGAAATTATTCTAATGTCTCTCAGAAGAGACACTGAGCTTTTAAGGGTTAAATTTCCTCAAGTTAGTAATTAATTTTATTTGTAAAGATTTCAATACAGAAATGAATTCATAATTTTGCCCTTATTGTCTACAATCGTATGCTTTGATTCAGAGATCTTGCAAATATAAAGTATTGAAAGAATTTAATTAGAAACTCCCTCCATCATTACTTGTGATTCTACTTTGTATCATGAATGTCTAACTTATGAGAGTAAGATGGTTGGCCTCTTTTTGATGATTCAAATGGTATGGAAACGAAGACTTAATATAATCAAGTGAAATAAAAAATACTCGAGAAAATAAGATTGACTCTGCATATTGATTATGACCCCCACTTGGTATAAATATCAGGATTCACTTGATATCGAATTTTTTAAAAACTCGCTCCGTTGACATAGATACATTCGATAAAAGAAAATAGATTGACTATGATTACAGTACAATGGAATTAGGAAAAATAGAATCGGGTGCTCTTGTAGAAATGAACATAGAGTGCACTGTTCGACATGACTCATTTCGTAAACAACAAAAGGAAATAAAAATAGAGGTCGTAGCTTTCATAAAATTGGTGTTGACTAACGGTTAGAAATAAAATACTCATATCTTGAGTTGAGATTCTCAATACTTATTTTTTGATATCAGCTATTTTGTACGAATTTTTTTTATGTATTAATATATCTACTTAGGGCAATCCAAAAGTAGTGGCAGTGGTACCTCTATCCTTTATAACAAGCTTAAAGAAACGTTCTCTCTACATAATCTGATAGAGGAAAGAATGCTCTATTTTTCTATGCTATTTGATCATTGTTTAATTAATATCATAATAATAAAATTTCGATAAGATCTGTTTTGTTCGCATGTGTCAAGGTTACCTAATTTTCTAGTGAGTGTTTTTTGAATAACTTCTGATGGATACATCATAGAGAAGTGCGGGTTTCACCGTTGGAAAGAGAATATGAAGATGCATCGAATAGTATATTACAGGTTTTTCTAATCTGGATTTCTGAAGTATTTTTTTTAATTTTCTAACTGTCTCAAAAATGTTTTTTTTTATGAAGAAAGGAAAAAGCACAAAAAATGAGCTTATTCACAGACTTTGCTAGAAAATCATATTAAATGCTCGACTACAATTCACATTGTTCATGTCAACCTTCCGCACTCTGTAGATCTTCGATTAGTGGTTTGAATTTACACTTGATAATTGAAAATTCACTGTAAACAACTCCCTAGATAGGTTTGTTCTTAAAAAGGTCGATTGAAAACCTTACAAAAAAAAACAGATCAGAATATCCTGGAATAAACGATTCGATGCGTCTTCATCTCCTCTTTCCAATAGTGAAAACCACGATTCTCTATCTTGTTTTTATCAAAAGCTATTTGAAAAATACTCATTCGTATTTTCTAAAATGAGCATTGTTATAACCAGCTCATACGATAACGATACAGATCTTCTCGAAATTTTATTATTATGACATTAATTAAACAATGATCAAATAGCATAGAAAAATAGAGCATTCTTTCCTCTATCAGATTATGTAGAGAGAACGTTTCTTTAAGCTTGTTATAAGGAATTGAAGTGCTACAGCCACTACTTTTGGATTGCCCTAAGTATTTTGCTTTCTATTCTATTCTCAATCAATCAATCAATCAAGAGTAATACCTAGATAGTTTCTGAATCTTTTACAGATAATTTAGACGATAAAGAAGTTAGAAATGGAATACCAATGATTAAAGAGCATTGCTTATCGCAAAACTTTTTTTTCTGAAGTATTGTTTGTATACCATTTCAATTTCCTTTTGTTACATTCGGGATCTTTATGTCGAACTGTATACGAAGTTTTTGACATGATCAATAATGATACTTGTTGAATTAAGTTTATGAGACGTTACAATCAGGGAAAAGTAGTGGGAACCACCAGCGATATTAAAGAATAATTTATTTATAATATAATAGCTGCTAATAGTTTTGAAAAATAAGACTTCACGTACTGATTTGCTTTAATATCATCATTAGAGATTATTTTAAGATATAGTTCATTGCTGGCATTTTACCTAAAAATTATTGTCGAAGAAAAGAAAACTTGATTTAATTCTTGTGAAAAAATCACGAGAACGGAGCACAGAGAGAAACTCAGTCATGTTTTCGTTGAAACAATTTCTTCCATATTGAGAAACTGAAGCTTCTCTAAATGATAATATTGTTGCTAATTCTAATATATTTTGATTCGTTAATTGTGACCTATGCGCACACCCATCGGCTGCGGATGATGTTTGGTATAGACCGTGTAAAGATACGAATGTATGAAGAATAACTTCATCAAGTTTGGATGAATAGATGCCAACACATTCAAGTAAAACTCCTTTGTCAATATCTGATAGAATATCAACATCTGGCAAATTTGTTAAAGGAAAGAACATAATGGAAGCATCATCCGAAATGATTATAAATTATAACAAGCTATATATTATAATACAGATCATGTCTACAAACAAAGGATACGTACGTCGTTTTCATTAACACTATTTCGTATCTTACGTGATTGTTGATATTTTATCCAATGGCGCCAATTGTTTATCAAGATGAGATTATTTAAATGTTTTGTTAAGAGAGATAATCAACAAGCTCACGATATTTGAAATCCAAGGCGAATCAAACTGATTACATTATTGGCTAGTTTTTTTCTTCTCATTGACTCTCACATGTATATATCTAAATACATACATACATTAAAAAAAAACACCGGTGCGTTGAAAATCTCATTAACCAACAATAGATGCAAGAGAAAGAAAGCGACTGATATATGATTGAATATTGATACAACGAAAAGAAAAAAAAATATGAATTCAATGCAAGTCTAAATCACATAAGAGTTTTGAATATCAACTTCCTGAAAAAATGTATTTTTGAACCAATATACACACGTTCTAGTCTTGTGTGTGGTACATATATTAGCTTCATTAAAGAATAAATTCTTATTTGAAGAGTTAAATTTGTCTAGTATTTATTTGAGCAATAAAAATATTGGAATCAGCAATAAGTAAGATACGATATAGCAATAATTTTTGAGCAATAAGAAAACTACCTTTGAGAAATTTTATAACATTAAATGTGCAATAATTAATTCATTAAATAGCAGTAGTGTAATTTCATATTTTAGCAACAAGAAAAAGAAAAGTAAGATATTTTTATTTACAATTGACAATAAAAAAATAAAAATAAAAAATGAGTATATTATTGTGTCAATAAAGCTATTTTTGCTTCAGCTAGTCTTCCTCCGTTTCTTTTAGTATCAATATCCACATCTTTTGCCTCTGGTCGAGGTATGCACTCGCACTCTCACCCTGTTATCAAGAGACTAGTTTCATATAATTGTCACTTTCACTGTGAGAAATATACTACATGAGGCGTTGTGACTGAGCCATTTATATAAATTATATATTTTATTTTATAAGATTGAAAAAATACGTATTTGTATAAATAAATTCTTAACATAAGAGTTTTTCATTCCACTGCATTGAAATTGTCCTATTAATCATCTTGGAAATTTCCTTATGATAATATTACACTATATATGGCATTTTCCCAACACTTTTGATATTTATGTAATATACATCAATGTTCTCTTCTATCGGAGATCAGAAATTAAAGTCTACTCTCTTTTCAACCTCATTGCTTTTTCTACATTTTTTCTCATATACCATGCTTCAAGAGTACAAAATAAATCAAACTCATGTAAACACATAACAGTAAAAACCATACAATTTACATAAATGAATTCGGATTGCCTTTTTTATGTGAAATGTATCTTTAATTTAAATAAACCATTGCTCATTCAGTATAGTTATTGCTGATTCACTATAATTATTACTGATTCAAAATAATTATTGCTCATTTTAATTATTTTATTGCTCGAGTAAATATAATTTGTTGAATTTTATTCTTGAGTCTGTGAGTTTTAAATATGTAGTGTATTCTTTCGATATAGAAAAAAATTGACAAGGTTTCAATTCACTTAAAACCAGTCAATGGACAAATTCCACTTGACAATATTATGTCCGCGTTAAGCTTAAGTAACATAAGTTATTGTGACGTCGTCGAGATCAATCAATGTGATCAAACATTTTCATTTTTACATAGTGAGAAAAGAAAAGAAACATATACAACAATATAAGTCTTTGTAATGCTAATAAATGTTCTCTTTGAAGATGATGCTTTGATGATATATATAAAATTATTGCCTTTTATTTGTATATC
Source organism: Rotaria sp. Silwood2 (assembly GCA_905329745.1). Taxonomy (NCBI): domain Eukaryota; kingdom Metazoa; phylum Rotifera; class Eurotatoria; order Philodinida; family Philodinidae; genus Rotaria; species Rotaria sp. Silwood2. The sequence goes on from CAJNSZ010000564.1 coordinate 33,300, forward strand.
GGTAATTATCGACAACAAAGAAACACTGATGATGCTTCACTTTTTCATTCCATTTCTCTTTCTCTGCTATAATCAACGTATAAAAATCACTCAAATTTCTAAATATTTCATTTCATACTTTCTTCATCGTTTATTTTGTGTTTTTCATCCTTATTTTTTTAATGACAACATTATGAAACTCTTTGCTCTATTCATTATATTTAATTCAATTATTTTTTTTCAAGTAGGCAAAACTCAATATTTAAGCAAAACTAAATTTCTTTAAATATAGAATAGCAAATTCAAGTTGTTTTCAGAGTATGCTCGAAGTCAAATGTCTTCATTAAAAATAAGATCAAAAACAATAATAGAATCAACAATGCCCACAACGCCAATCGTCAACAGTGAAGTATTTGGAGATACACTAGAAGAAAAAATAATATTAGTCGCTGTTAGTTCCTTCATTACGAATTTAAGCGGCTATATATTCATTTTTATATTTAAATGTAGTCGAAATGGTGGTCATTTTAAAGGAATGGATGGAAAAAGAAAGAAAGGAAAAATGTCGAAAGGAAAAATGTAGAAGAAAAATGTAGAAAAGAAAATATAGAAAAGGAAAAATAGCGAATGGAAAAATATCGAAGAGAAAATATTGAAGAGGAAAAATATCGAAAATTAGAATATCTAAATAAAACATGATATATATATAATGTGATAAATGATATTAGGCAGATAAAAAATAACTATAAAATATAATAAAGACCTAGACTAAGTGTCACTTCACGTATGATAATGAGTAGTCATTTTCTTTTTGGTTTAATATTTTTAGCAACAACATAAGATAATCCATTGAGAAGTTCATTAGTATTAATATCATCATTACCGTAACGAATATATAATGTACCAATTCGATGTTGGATAGCAAGGGTTTTCTTTGTTTTTGGTCTAGCTGTGAGACTTGTTTGAATGTTCGAATTTGGATTTCTTCGGGTTCAGGTGGATGACAATGATCACCTTTAACGTTTAAAATAATATCTTCAAGATCAGTACGAGCAGTAACAGTGCAACATGAATCTTCACATCGATAGTATTTCGTTGTGCTTGTTGTCTTATTCAATTAAAAGATGAAATTGTTTATATTCAACACTTTTTTTTCCTTTTTGAGACATGATAAATGATATTTTATCATTAGGAGGAGTCATCATATCTGAAAAACCTAAGAATCAATTCGTATATCTTTAACTTTTTAACGATCATCATTCGAAATTCCATCAGTACAACCATTATTAATGAAGTACCAAAAAGAAATTAATTAATCAATAACGATTGATATTTATCTATTATATTCATATATTTACAAATGCACCACTTAAAGAATAAGCACTGTTAATTACATGAACCAACCAATTAAATAAGAAATTGTTAGCGAATGTTTTATAGCGATGTCTTATGACTATTAATTCTTTTCCTTTCACTGTTTTCTAATTCGATATTTTTCTCTTTCGATATTTTTCCTCATTTTTTTCTATATTTTTCCTTTCTATGTTTTTCCTTTCTTCCTTTTTCCATCATACCTTTTAAAGTAGGCAATTCAATAATTTTTGTACAATGTGGCTATGTGATTATTTTTTAGAAGAACTGGTTTATACCTAAAATACAAGGATACAATCATCGGCACGAACAAATTGAACGTAAGCTTCTTTTAGATACCTCACTAAAACTTTTTTGTTTGTATTTAGCTGTAGATCGAATATCAATAGAACTTGTTGTTATTAGTGTACCAAATAATGAACCTATTTAATGTTTTTTTCTTTATTTGCTCGTTTCTTATTATGATAATTTAATATTTATTTTTTCTCTTCAATTTCTTATCTTGAGTCAAATATAAGTCTAGATACATATACATGTTTTTAACGAAAGCACATAGACCATTTAAAGAAAAAAAAGAAAAAAATCTTACCTATTCAAGTATTTGCATACTACCCAGTCAAAAGAATAATGGGAAAATGGTCATTAAAATGCATATCAATTCATTATTAAATTATTTTGACCATTTAATGATCACGAAGTCTATTTTTTCGAAATTTCCAGCTAATTGAAATATGTTTACATTTTCTAAAAACTATATCATTTTTTGGACTTTTCTTATCAACCGCTTATATTCTCCATAAAATTCAAGAATATAGTTCGAAACTCACACTAAAAGTCAAAGGGAATTTTCGTTCCTGATGAAGTCAAGCATAGAAGTAGTCAAAAATAGTTAGTTTTTTTATTGTTTTTAATAATGAATTGAAAAGTCTCGAATTAGAAAGAATCATACTCTTCATAGCACTACTGAATTTAAAATTTTTTTGTTGGAGATCGAATGCTCGTAGTTAAAAATACTATCCGCTTTTTCTAAAGACCATGGATCTTATTATTGTCCATCAAATGCATGGTACATCATAGGCAACTGAAGGGATAAAGCTAAAAGTTATTGCTTTCGATTCAAATCAAGCCATGATCACTATTTTTCTTATTAAATTTGTTAAGTTAAAATAGTCAGAAAAATCAGAATAGGCATAGTTAATTTTTATTTGATAACACCTTTCTGACAAGACAACATATTCAATCCATGACGAATTAGTCTGAAAATTTATAAATATTTATACAAAACTCGTTTTCTCTAATGATATTTTGTTACTGAAGTATTCTCAATTTTTTACATAAATACTCTTGATAATAATAAACGCTTGAGAATATCTATGGAAACCTGTTGACATGATTGACGTTTGCCTCATTGTTTTACTAAAAGAGTTTATCTGACTCTGGATCCTTCTAAAAATATATTTCTATATTAATAACTTAGATAATTGTTTTACATTGTGACGCTATTTTTCAAAATAGTATAACACAGCTTTATACAGTGTTAATTGATACAATCAGCTATGACTAACGTATAGTGTTCTCTTCTTCTATACTACTTTCTTTTAAAATAGAAAAGTTATTTGTTGTTTATCATAGTTGTGTTCACTTACCCATATTTGCAGAAATATCTATGCTCAAATTAATATACAAACAAGATAGATCTTCGAAAACCTACATGAAAATGTAAGAACAACAATAAAGATAAATGTATGTTGCCAATTTTTCCATACTTATTTAAGCGTGCCGAGTATTTAATTGGACATGTTTAATATTTTTTGTATCAGACTAATTTTTCTTCTGTAATATTTATATTGTGTTTCGAAGGAGGGAACAGTAATATAGATTAACAGCGGTTTTACATGTATGTGTTGACTTCTGTACGTCCATCTACGTAAAATGATCAACTGACCTAAATGTCTATGCTCACTTATAATTTTTGATAAAGAAATGCATTATGAATCGTTAGATTAACATTTCAACTTAACCGTAGTTTTTTCATTAAGTTTTTCTTAAGTTTCATGTCACAATTTCTTTAAAACAATGGTTTAAGAGCAAGGTATATCCCATTGATGAATGAATAGTCGAGAGTTTTAGTCTTTTATTTTTTGTTTCATGAATGAAGCACATCATTTATAATTTTTATTCCGAATAAATTTTCATTTTGAGATAATTGCATTTTTATCATCATCTTCATATATGCAATTATTTATATATCTGTTTATATTTATACTTCTGCGATCATTTGAACAATATTTTTTCCTTCCTTTTCTGTTTTGATGTTCTGTTTTCTCCATGTCTAAATTATCTGATTGATTTATTTCTATTGGTCAATGATCGTTTTTGTCTTGAAACAAAGAAAAGAACACTGATAGAAAAGGAAAGAAGAACATACATTCGATTCATTCGAAGCATAAATGATCTAGTTGTAACATGCTAGTCGTCTCTTAACATAACACACTCAAAACATTTTATACTATAAACGAAATAATAGTAATAAAAAAAAACGATCCTCTGACTTCGAGCAATTTATACGTTTGAGAATTTTTCATTCAAATAAATTATTTGTGTAATTTACTAGTACGGTCTACTTCTCTCATATGTTTCTGACTTAAATGAGCATGACACCAGGTCTTTTTCAATTTATTCGAAACCATATTGAATATTAGATATTATAATTAAATTTTATGTTGACGACTAATAATATCTAAAAGATACGGAGACATCAGTGATAAATTATAGCAGTTCGCTACAAAACAAAGAAATCTGTTTCATATCCTGTTTTGAATAAAATAGTGAGAGTTGTTTTAAGTCTATTTTAATAAAATTCTGCCTTTTGACGAGAAAACGTACATGAGAGGTTGATATAAGTGAAAAAGTATATGAATAGTCATTATATAGAGGATACACTGAGTAAAATATGTACAATATCTCTTTTACGAAGAAGTGAATAAATTAAAAAACGAGTTGAATATCTACAAAACTTAGTAAATAGATTAGTCATTCGTTCTCTGATGAAATATTTTATGAGATATTTTTCCTTTTTTAGGCACCTACTATAATCAACTACTGACACTTCGGTATGTATTAAGTATCTTGACGATCATATGTGTGACATACACATAAGATCTAGCTGACAACTTTATTTCAATTAAATTGAAAAAAACCTGTACGCGTCGTTTATTTACATGAGAATATGCTATTCTTAATGATTCAAAGTATTTCATAGAATTCTCACCTTATCTATTCGATACTCGCATAACTTGCACCATATTCTAGTTTTTTAATTCCAAAATAGTCTCTATAGTTTCATTTAAAACATTTTTTTATCTATATACAGTGTCCCAAAAGTCACTTTACACTTGATATTGTATTTAACATATGTTTTCAATATGAAGATCTTAAATCTTATTCATATATATATATATACTTGTACTCAGGAGTAAGATACATATAAGCACTAATATTCTTGCTTTCGACAGCAGTAAGTTCTTGAATAAAAATACAAATGTATCTTATTTACTTCTGTATGATTGTAACAAAAATTTAGTTGTCATATTGATTCCCTAAACTTTCTAGCTAACTAGAAATTTTAGTGGATCAGCATAATAACTTAATTTTGTTACAGTCATACAGAAGTAAATAAGATACATTTGTATTTTTATTCAAGAAATTATTGCTGTCGAAGGCAAAAATATTAGTGGTTATATGTATCTTACTCCTGAGTACAAGTATATATATGAATAAGATTTAAGATCTTCATACTGAAGACATATGTTAAATACAATAACAAGTGTAAAGTTACCTTTGGGACATCCTGTAATGGTTTGACTTCTATACATTATTTTTTGTGAACGTTGAACCATTTTATCTTCATTAAATTAATCATTTTAATGCGTTATCGAGAAATCATTTCATAGGGTTATTTGTGACATTTTTTTGCCATTTTAATGATGTAAATTTTCGATCATTTTAATACCATTTTGCCGTTGCAAATTTTGGCCGGGTTATATCTAACAATTGACGAAGAATATTTGTTTTGATCTTCTAATAGTGTTTTGATCGTCCATTTCAACAACAACCAAATGGATATGGATGTATAAAAGATTACGACTTCTTCACAATGATTTCGTTCTTGATTGTTATCTGTAGTAAAATAACAGTAATTTTGAAAACAATTTAAAGATGTGTAGAAAAAAATGATGATTGTAGCAGTTTGAGTTGACTCATCGACAATACATAAATAAAATAATTTTAAAAAGAGTTTAATTCTTTCTATAATTGTAATAATATTTATTTTCACATCGTCTTGACGTTCACTGATAAAGTATGTTTTAAGATTTTACCTTAAGATACTTTTCTCTCTTTTCCCTACTGAAATTATTAACTATGACATGATTATATCTATCTTGATAACCTAATAATATATGAACTAATTGATTGTAAAAAATTAGAAATTTTATTAGAGTGCAAGGCACTCGATATGAAATTGATTTTTTATTTCACCAAGTAACTTTAGATATTAACATAGTATTCCCTCCATTTGACTTCTGCTACTATCCTTTGAAAATTCGCTTTATTGCATTCCATCATTTGACGAAAGTTTTATAAAGGAAGAAAGCCGTCAGCTGTTTTATTTATGACATAAGCGAAACAGCGTTGTTTTTATGTTTATTCGTTTTCTGATATATTCAGAAAGAGAAAAAAAATTGGTTATACTGGCGAGGATAGCTTTGATGTTTCCAGTTCATTGCAACATAGAAAAGATGCAAAAAGAAGATTATACAAATTTGGTATTGGTAAATCTATAAAGAGCACTAAATAAGTGGTGGAAATGGATATATGTTAATATCTAACATCATTTTGTGAAATAAAATTTCAATTTCACATCGAATTCCTTACTATCTAATAAAATTTCTAATTTTATTTCACAAAGTACGTTAGATATTAACATAGCATGTTTTAAGCGCCCGTGTACTTCAAGCAGTAATCACAATTCTGTGATGAAACGGATTATGTGCTTCAATTTTGCCGTAATGCAATCGCTTAAGAGTAGAGGCATTCTACCAAATTGCTATGTGCGAAATTTGAGTGATGATTAGACCTTGTATAGACGCTTTCAAAGTGCCTGCTATCGATGAGATTGAGAACGGTATTTTTCTATCTCGATTCTCGCTGAAATCATTGCGGATTTCATTCAGTTAGCAATAATGACAGCATGTGCAAGTTTCTGCGAATATGAAACTGCAAGAAAAAGTCGATCATCACCTAGAGATGAACAGGCTGATCGCCATATGTGTGCACATTTCATGTAAGCTACAAGAGCAGCCACTAAATAGAGTTGATCATCATCAGCACAGAGATCATATGTTAGTTTGCAAATACAACAAGAATATCAGTCACCTTACACAAGTCCATCGAGAAAAAATACTATTTTAAAATCTCGAAAGATTATGTTCTCTAATTTTACTTTGTGACTTTATCAAGATTCTGTAGGGTGTAGATGTAGTTGGGGCACCATGAAAAAAAGCCCATATGCTGTGTTTCAGAGAACCTCATCTAACATCAAGAAGTTTAGAAAACAATCACTGAGCAACTTTTACCTAATTCACCCTTTGCCATCGAGCTGTGTTACGGAACTTTACATGGAGTCTAGCTAGAATATGCCTGCTTGATCGCAAAGCCCATATACTTCCACATGCAACAATTAGTAAAGAACATCTCTGTGTTCTCACTTTACTAACAAACAGACATATTCAAACTAGACCACACGAAAAGCACCGAAACAGATGTGCCTAACAAAGTCAACATACGTAGAATTTTCTCAAGGCTAGCTTTCACAAAAACGCACAGTAAACTGAATCACGTTGAACCAGAGCATTTTGACTCATTAAGGCTTTAGGTGGGACTGGGGCATCAGGGTCCGTATGAGCAGGTGCCTATGATTGTGATGAAATGGGATTCAGTACGGGTTTTGGTTGCATGATGTCACGCGAGAAGGTGTGGCTGATATGGCTAGCCTGCGCGTATAGCAGCGGACGTGAATGAAACGCTGTGGGTCGGCACACGTGTGTGATTTACACATTCGTCTCGCTCTGGGCGTGAATTTCTCTTTCACTGGCTCTCACATCCAAACCAAAGCGCCTGTGTTGCAAAAAAAAACAGTCCTTCTGGTAGTGGTGTCTTCAAACGTCAACAGACCCCCTTGAAAATTGAACCATTGGATTCAGCGTAAAATTCTGCACGTACCTCAAATTGATTGAGAATCAACTCAGGTGAAGTAGCGAATCCGGATAGCAAATACCTTGGGAATTAGGTTGAAGAATCTGTTTTTGAGGCCGAAGTGGCTTTTTTTGCGCGACGACTACCCTTGAAAACGGTACCATTGGATTTAGCGTAAAATTGTGCACGTAACGCAAATTGATTGAGAATATACTCAGGTGCAATAGAGAATCCAGACAGGAAATGGCGAATATGGTGCTAACTTTACCGACGTGATTTTTTCAATTAATTTTTTATTTTCACTTATTTATACTGAAAATGTATTTAATGATAGCTTCCTTTATATAAGTATTAGAAGGTAATATTTGAAAGGGTTTTTAAAAGCTAGTTATTTATTCTACTGGCTTTTGCACGTATTACAATCAAACCGATAACAGTTATTATCCTACAACAAGAATCACATACGTTAAAAATTCTTTTATTTCTTGTCTATTAAATTACAAAGAGTTATGATTAGTAACAGTGAATAACCGATGAAAATTTATTCAGTCTAGTATATAAGTCAATCAAAAAAGTTTTTTCTATGAATTTGTCTATCACATTCTGAGCTTTTACATTCTTTTTAAAGAACTTAATCATAAAAATATTTCTTTTGCAACAGAACTATTGTTCTAACCAAGTATGAAGAACACTTCTATATGGAAATAGCCATCAGAATAGTCTGTCCAGTCGAGATAGTGAAAAGTATCAATAGTAGTTAACCTAAACTTTATTATTATTATTATTATAACGATTATAAAGCCAAGATAAATTATCCAGAAGTTTATTTGACTTTTATAAGATCAATGAAGTGTTGAATAATTCATTCATCTGTTGACAACTTCAGTCTGCTCGCTCGAGTAATCGATTGTGATAAGAACAATCTATCGTAAGTTGGAATCACATAAAACGTAATAAGTATAGAATGGGACTAACTTGAAAAAGATGCATATTCACACAAAAAATTAAATTAGGCACCAGTTCTTGGTTCTTGTTTTTCATTTTCCCTTCTTTTTTTTCCTGGTCGGACAGTTAATTTAGTTTTTTTCTCTGATAAGTAAGATGGTAGATTCTATAACTTCCTGTGATACTTTATATTTCTATACAATACATCGCTCAACTCTATATCTTCTTAAACATAGTTACATTTCTTTTGAAAATACTGGCGAATGTGATAATCTCTCATGATATTTTAAATTTATATAGAAAACATTACCGAGCTCTACATCTTCCAAAATCTAGCTAGATTTTCATTGATAATAGTGGTGAACTCTACAACATTCTTAACTTAGTGAAATTTCTATTAAAGTTGAACATTACTTAATATAAATATATAAGATGAATAATTTATCTTTATGTTGGATTTTTTTAAAATTTTAAATCTTCAAATAACTGTTTGATTTTGCCTAAACCTCAATTTTGCCTGATACATATCCATAAGCAATTGATTTTCGTGAAATGGAAAAATCAAACAAGTGAGAAATTATTCAAAATATTTTTTTTAATGATAATGTATGTGTTCTTTATTTATGTTATCTAACTACATGAAAAATTAAAGTTAAGAAGCGACTAAAATACGACGGTTAGTAATGATTGGAATTATGTTGCTAAAAGAAAAAATAGTTAGTTTAGCGTTGAAAATAAAAATTAAAAAAAAGTTTGAAGTGGTTTTTGCAGTTGAAAACTGTCCCGAAAATTATGATGATTTTTTGATAATCGTTTAGTGCAAATATTTTTTACATTCCCATCTTCCTGGTGTGCATCGTGATGAACAGGTTGGGCCTTCTAAATTAATTCTTGATGGGCATACGCCATATGCGCAGCTAAATGAATATCTTTGCAATAATTGTTCATAAATGCCTTCCTTAATAAGATAATTTATGGCATTTACCAAGGCACAGCATAATTCTCGATTATTTTTGTTGCATAAAATACCATAAGGTAGAACATTATAAGTTCGTCCAACAATTTTGAATGCATTATTGGATATAACAACCAATGCCTTCAGTAATGCTTCATCGGCAACAAATACTTCAACTACGCCATTGGAAAGTGCATTTAATGCCTCGGCATTTGACGCATATTCTTTTATCGTAATACGATTAAAACGACACTGTGTGTTTTGTCTATTCAAATCATCTACTTGTATCGTTCCACTTATTACTGCTACGTTTTTGCCACATAGACTATTGAGTCCAGTAATGGTTCCTCCATATGACGATTTAACGAGAAAACTACTGCCAGTTTTAAAGAACTGAGCAAAATCGACGGATCGTGTAAGTTCCGGTGTAATTGTTGAAGCACCAATTGCAATTGTGTTGACATTGCTTTGAACAATCGAAATAGTTGATACAGTGGATGACTCGTACTGATATTGAAATGGTTTTCGATATAAAAAACTGATTAAATTCATTAGATCAATATCGAATCCATAAGGTACACCATAGTCACTACGAGTGACGAAGGGAGCAGAGTCATCTGGTGGTATGACAACATTGATTGTTGCCGAGCGTAAACGACGAGGAAAATCATGTAAAAGACTGTCATCTGTACAATGAGACTCGGTAACATGAGATGAGACTGATGCTACGAGTAGAAGTAATAGGAGAGCAAACTGCATTTTGTTGCTAGTATAATAAATGTCTTCAATAATAATATGATATGAGATTTCTAGCAAAGCTCTTGTCAGATCTGAAAAAAAAACATACAGTATTAGAGAATGCTACATTGCAAATAGAGAACTGAAACTAATCAAAATATAACAAAAAAAATAAACTGCTACAGTAAGAAATGATATATATAGTGTTTACATGTTCCGTTCATTATATCAAGTTGTGAGCCTTCATTTAAATTGTAATATTTATCATCCTTGTCTTATGTTCTAACTTCATGCAAAAGTGTTAACTCATAAGAATTTAGAAGCCTCAATTATTATTTTTCCATAGAAAAATATCTAGTCTCACTAAATAGTTAAACTTACTACTTAGTATGACAACTTTTATTGATTTAGTTTGAAAAGTAGTAAAAAAATGCTGAAATCATTTTCTAATATATAATGCAGCCAAAAAGCAAATGCATTTCTACTTGTCTTACTTATTTTCAACAATTGATTGTAGTCTTATTTTATAAAATTACGAATAACTCACATAATAAGCTTGATGACAGTATTTCTTTGTTGCATTTTTCTCTTTTATTTACTGCTCGGCTTTCCAAGATTGTCATCATTGCTACATATATTCTTATATTCTCTCATACGATGCTTACATATAGCTCTATGAATTTTCAATATTTTTCAGTGTATTTTTTTGCAACACATTCGCCATTATATTTTCTACAAAACCCCTACAGAAATCGTCACCTCAAACATAAGAGCTGACAATTACTACAATAACATTACAAAAGTCAATCAATTATAAATTTTAAACAGTGTCATTTATATTAACTTGTCTTGATTGCGGATACTGAAACAGATGTAAACATTTCTATGCGAAACTTTAATTTGGAACGAATCCTCTCTAATATTACACTCTTTTCCTCACTATGTCTATATCAGCTATTCAATTTGGAACTACCTCAGAATGTAGGTAATTCTGTACACTAATATCTAATGATCTTTTCAAAAAAATAAAATTTTACTTCAGAAAAAAATACTATCACGATAACTTGTATCCATCCTCTGAAAAATAGGAAGAACATGTTAAAAGGCAAGGATAGTTTCTAAAACTCATACAAACTAAAATCTATTTAATTCTATTAATGTTTTTTTTTGAAGAGTTTTTATGCATAATGATAAAATTCAGTTTTTAAGACTCAACAGATATATTTGTTTAATTTTCTTCTATGATATAATATTGAAGCATGAAAATATAAAACAGTTCAATGAGTGCATAAAATTGTTGACATGTCATGTTCGTTGCAAATTTTAAGCGAGTTTCGTTGCATTCCTGTTTATAACTCATATTCCTCAAAGATTTTCAAGAGAATTAAATACTGAGTTTATCAAGAAAGTTTTGCTTGACACTATGAAAATTCATAAAAAGTATCAATCACAAATCTAGACAATTATTGATGTTGGGATACCATTATATTCTAATTCTAAAATTGTGGTATCAAATGTGAGCAAAATTTCAAAAATAAAGGTATTTTAACAAAATCGTTCTTTTTCTTCTTTTGAACAATTTATTGTAATTTTATTTTCATCACAATGTTTCAAATAAAAAAAAAACATCAAATGATCCTACTATTTCATTTCGTTATAATAACTAAAATAATTATTTTCTCGAGAATCCTAACCAAAGAAGTATGTTAGGAAGAATATATATTTTTCTCAATATATACTATAAGTTTTATTGTAGCGAACGAAACGTTGAGCTTTGTATTTTTTTTCCTCATTCAAAAAGCATCAATTTAAGTGGACACTAAATAAGATGCTGTAAATAAAACAAGTGCTTTAGTATATTTTCATTCAGCCAAAAAGCAAATGCATTTCTACTT
>CAJNSZ010000564.1:45532-70191 GCA_905329745.1 Rotaria sp. Silwood2
ACACCCACACGCACACCCCACACCCACACCCACACCCACACCCACACCCACACCCACACCCACACCCACACCCACACCCACACCCACACCCACACCCACACCCACACACCCACACACACATCCACCCACACTTACACCCACCCACACCCACACCCCACACCCACACCCCAATCTATGATTTCACCGACTTCTAATTGAATCTGTTTTCGATGTTTGATAACGGAAGTCAGAATAATCGAAAGCGATCAGTCGTCTTTTTATCACTACGCATGGAAATGTATTTATATGAGTGCGTACATTACAGTAAAGACTGAGGGATAGGATCACATGATCAAAAATAAGTCTTCGGACAAGTTGAAACAATGCATTTTTAATGCTGACAACGTAGATTATCGAAACCTAACTATATTACATCACCCTAGAGTCTTAATTAGGGATACATCAGTTAAAAACTGTTGTTGGGACATGCAGCACAATTCTAATATACCAGTTTTCAAAATTCACTCAGAGTCGCGAAACATTTCATTTTGTAGGCAAATGTTTTGTTCCACGAAATGCACTTGTTTAAAAATTTCCAAAGTTATTTATAATAAAACTTTAAAAAAAGTATCAAGCATACTAAATTACGTTCGGTGTGTACACTGATCAAACCAGTATCGACCAGTAGCTACTAGTATTTTTATACCGTTAGATTCAGATAATTTAACTGAGGTAGAAGAGAAAAAAATGGCAGTTATTGGTCAAAACTGGGTTTTCAAAAACAGAAAATCGGTAAAAATTGGTGTATCCCTAGTCTTAATGCACCACGACACATTTTCACAGTTCCGGAAACGTATCCGGTAGACTTCCTGAATTTGATAATATCAATAAATAGTTTCACAAAGAAAACTATTTATTTGAGTCCCATTAACATCATTACGTATTATATTCAGAACCTGTCAGGATAGAGACTCAACATCGAAGTTCTATGACAAAATACTACTGTAGTTTCACGACTGATTTTTATCTAACTATATACTGCATATTTGGAGGATGTGGGTGTGAATCTTCGCCTCAACAACACCCACACTCACAACCTTTCACATAAAATAATTGTATATTTTATTTTTGTTTTCGATGGCCATAATTTGAAATGAATAATTAGAAATTTGAAATGATTTAATATAAAAGAATAGTTATGCTGAAAATAATCTGTTGAAGTTTATATAATAAGATAATGATTCACTATTTTTCAATAAGAAAGATATGAAGATTAGTTAAAAATAAACTCTTAGATTCTCGTGAGAAAATATTGACACTTTTATAAAAGGTAAAACAAAATGTATTGATTGTGAAAAGTGAAATGATCGATTAAATGAAAAAGTATAAATAATCAAACTCAATAGCCATTATGTAGTTTGATTTTTTCGAATGAAACCTCTTTTTGTAAATGCATTTAATTGAAGAAGTTGTTTATTTTTCTTTGAAATAAATTCGAAATTACTTTTGTTAATACTTGTCAATATTATATTTTTCTTTAACCCTTTCCGTCCGGATGTTGCCATAAGGCAACATTGAGTTAGTATTTTGCTCAAAATCGACTTATGGCAATGGTTTATTATTTTTTTAACAATTCGATAATTATGTCCAGACATTTCAGCACATATTCATGCGTTCAGAAGTGAAAAAAACATTCACGATGAAAATGAATAAGGTTCTACGCGATGCCCCAAAAAAAAGCATCCAAATCGTAAAAACAATTTTTTTATGCAAGTGATTATTCTGTGGTGAAGACAACTAGTGGTTAACTTTTCTCAATAGAGCTAGTATGTATTGCCTCGACAGCTGGTATTTTTCCATAATTTTGAACAATAAAAAGTAGGGATGCTGCCAAATGGCAACATCCGGCCGTAAGGGGACAAAAATTTCGAAAAGGTTGGCTTTTTTCGCGTATCAGATATCGATATTTTGTAGTTTTTTTTAAAATTCATATCTTCACACTAAAGTTCAGGGTGTCTTTGTGTCTGCCTTTTAAAAAACAAAGCTGAAATATGCCTAGAATATGCTAAAAATCTGCACAATGGTGCAATACTAGCCAAGTTTTTCGCAGAAATGCTCTAAAATTCAAGGAAACTCCGGATAGTTTCAAAGCATTCTGTAATATTCCGTGTTGGAATACGCTAGAATGCTCCGAAACTGTTTAGAATTTCCTTGAATTTTAGAACTTTTCTGCAAAAACTGGCTAATTTTGCATCCTTGTGCAAATTTTTAGCATATTCTAGGCATATTTCAGCTTTATTTATCAAAAGACGGACGAAAAGACACACTGTACTTTCGTGTGAAGATATGAATTACAAAAAAAACCCTCAAGAAATCGAAAATTGACAGGCGAAAAACAATTGACCTTTTCAATATTTTTGTCCCCTCACGGCCGGATGTTGCCATTTGGCAACATCAAGGTATTCGGCGAGAAAAAACTTTTTTGTTCCATCGAGCATATTTTTGATATCTCCACGATAAAAGAAGCATAAATATGCCGGAAAAGTTTTTTTTACTAGCGGTCTTCTGGTAGCCGGACAGAAAGGGTTAAAGATATTTTTAAAATAAACCGTCTAATGTCGACTATGTTTCAAAGTTTGAGAGTCAATCAGTCTTTACTTTTCTTGCCATAAACTTCTGATTATAGATTGGAATGATTTTGTGCGTAATTACCAATTTCAATTAGATAATGTAAAACATGATTGAATTCTCAATAAATAATTTTAGATTTTCCGCGCATAACTGATTATAACAAAGAAGTTTCTTAAAATTGTCATTCTACTCGATGGTTCGTTTGACACATGTGATATTTTTAGCTGTGACTTGACATGTCAAATAATTCTGATCTCCAAAAGAAAAGATCGTTTTTAAATTTGAACTTTGAAGCATTTTCATCCCTAAACAATTTAATAGAAATGAAAATTTGAGCTCAAGTGAGAATCCTGATAAAACTAAGCATTGTCACAAAAAAATTGACCATATATTAGGTGAATATTTCTGGTAAAGAAGTCTTTGTAGACAATCTTTTTTACAGTAATAATTGACCGAAGTTGATCGACCGACCAAAGTCGTCAACAAAACAATGTACCGTCCAATTCGATTGTCTAAAGAATGCTCGATTAGTACTTTCGTCCAATAAAATTTGTTGATCTTCTGTCGGTCGCACGTCGGCTAATTTATATTATCGAAACCGACGAAAGAATTGATAGACAAAGAACCATCGAACACATATGCCAGACCATCAAGCCACCTATATATACTGAGCAATAAATGAAGCAAAGAAGACATTCTTTTTTCTTTTTCCAAGCAACATCAATCATTAATTATTCTTTTTCATAAAATGAATAGTGAAGATGTTACTTCAATTATTCTGTCGTCGAATTATTCTGGCACATACGATCATAAACCGTTGACAAATGAAGAGATTTTTAAACTTACAGGTCAACAGCAAAATATAATTTATGGTCCAACTCTCTTTGCATTGAAGTATCGAGTTCTTCCTTGCACAGTAAATCAAAATATACATTATGCTGCCAGCAACTATGATGATGCTTCCACATTCAATTCGCTTGGTCAGTTCTTATCTTGTACGCGAGGACGACAATGGTCTTCAAAAAGAAAACAAGGAGGAACGTATCATGCCACAAGGTTAGTCAATTAATTTTGATCTATTTTCAACAAAAATAATTGAATTTTTGTTTCTCAAACAGTATTTTACACTTTATCGTTAATGAATATAAAATTGATCCGAATAGTTTTATTTACGATTGGAGTTATGATACATCGGATAATAGTTCTCTTATCGTCAAGGTTTATATTGATTTGGGAAATTATCTATCAGGTAAAAACGAATTCACTTTCTTCGATAGGAAGGTTTATTTTCTGAAACCTCTTTTTACATTTGTCAATTCTTAATAAGAGTTTAATTGGTTACTCGTTTTGATAACTTCCAGTGGAAAACTCGGAGCTTTATGATTAAAAATATATTTCTATGAAAAAATAATTCCTAATGAGTATCTGACAAAAAAAGGTAAGGATTCTGCAATGGAAATACTACTGTCTATTAGAAGAAATAATTAGAATTTTCCTATGAAAATAAATTTTCAATGTTCCGTACAGATTAAAAGTATATCCATCTTTATGAACATCGCAGACGAAGAATGACAGGACAACGATTTTTTTTTAAATTTACATTCTTTTAATATTTTAGTGCAATTCTATGATGGTTATATAAGTCATACAGATGTAGACAATCCCAGTAATCTCGAACCAGATCAGGAGGAAAAGATCTTCCATTGCTTTTCTACTGTTAAGGTAAGCATTTGTTGTAAATCTGATATATTAGATTTATTTTCATAATCAAATTTAATTTGACATAAAGTTGATGAACGATTTTATAGATTAAAATAACCATGCTTATCTCTAACTAAATAAATATATGTTGTAATGTACCAATTTAACAAGTTATAAATTGACAGATTTTCTTCAAGTTTTTTGAAGTTCTATGAAAGGTATTAACCTTGTTTTGAAATTAAGTTTTTTTTTGAAACAGTCAGATTTTTTGAACTATCTTCAATTCAGTTGAAGTATATTTTAAGTGTGGATCTTCTGAACAAACTAATCAGTAATAAGTCATCGTCTAAAATTATTTCAAGCGGACCAAAATCTTAGTTGAAAATTGTTTTTCTATTTCGAGTTTTGTTATTTTCTAACGAATATTTCATCAATCAATATCCTATCTGAATTCCACTAGATAATTATCTTAGATATTTTTCAAATATATTTATTCGAGGAGAAAATTATTTTCATTTCTATGTATCAGTTTGCATGAAGTGTCTTTTAAATAATTCTGAAAATTCTCAAGAAATTTTTCTATGCAGCCAAAAATCAATCTTTAATGAAAATCTATTTGTTTTCTATTCAGATCTTCCATGTTCCGCAAACAGCAGATCGTGCGCGAACGCTTCTTGAACAATTGTCAAAATTCAAACTATTTCCAATTACTGTGGCTACCTTACAAATGGTTTGTCATGATGCTCAAAATGGTTTCTATACTTCATCAATTCATATGAAACAACCTCACATTACCGATCTTAAACTTCACTACGGCGAGGAATTTGAGATTGTTCATGAACAACTTCTCGAAACACTACAAGAAAAAGATTCTACTGGTATTACTTTACTTCATGGTCCTCCGGGTACCGGCAAAACTTACTATTTGCGCTATTTGATCAATGAAATCAAAGAGAAGAGTTTAATCTATGTTCCACCTGATCTTGTCAACGTAAGTCAATTGATGATCTATATTGATATTTAGTCTTTTCTCTCTAAACCTTCTTACCTGGTTTGCGAGAATTTATTGTTAGAATTTTTATCAGCAAGTTTCAGGTGATAATATTCAATTTTCTTTTTCTTTCTCAAATTTTTCTTTCGAATCAATCTGAGCTGAAAACTAAATTGATTAGGAAATTATAATGCCAGTATTCTTTTACGTCTATACTTTCATCAATGGAAATAAGCAACGGATTATCATTTTTTCTTAAATTTCTCAGAGAGTTCTAGATTGAAGATCTTTTGTTGTGAGTGAACCTCACTTCGTTGGTTTCCTAATTTAGATAAAGAGAAAAATGACATAGCCGAACATCTAGAGAAAATAAAACATTTAAGATGATAAGTCTACTTTCATAACTTCAAACGTAGTTTTTAGTATCTGTGACACTTTAGGTCTAAAGACATTCATTACGAGTCTATGAGAAACCTATTGCTCACAAAACCATGCTTTAATTCCTTTTCTCATAATTTTTACAACCGTCCTCAGGAAATTCAATCTCTAAACAGAGAAATTTGAATCCTCAGAAAATACTCATTCAGAAATCTCTGTTGAATGAAGTATAAAAATTATCATATATATGTATATATAGTATCATCTAATATTTTCAGAGTAAGCCTTTCAAAAACGATCAAACTAATATTTTGTTTTTTCGTTCTAGGAAATGACGAAGCCTGGTTTCTTACCGTTCCTCATGCAACATCCGAACTCAATTCTGATCGTCGAAGATGCCGAGAATATTATTCGTGATCGAATACAGGACAGCATTCTACCCAGCCAGGCTGTAGCTAATTTACTCAATCTTTCTGACGGTCTACTCGGTGATGTCATGCATCAACAAATTATTTGTACGTTCAACTGTGATGTCAAGGGCATTGATCCTGCTCTTCTTCGCGATGGACGACTAGTGGTCGAACACAAGTTTGATAAGCTGAGCGTAGAGAATGCTCGTCGTTTGTGCGTGGAGTTAGGTATGTCCGGTAATGGCGAGGATATTCATGAACCAATCTCTTTGGCCGAAATCTATGCACGAACGAGTGATGGATTGGCAAATTTTGCAAACGGCTTTGGAAATGGTCACACAACAATGAAGAATAAACGACCATTGAAGAAAAGAAATCAGAAAATTGATCCTTTTCTTGGTTTTTATTCTTAATTTTTTTTTCTTTGTTAATTTACAGGAAATATAAACGAATGAATAAAATATCTAATATTGCAATATTTTTAGTCATTTTTAATTGAATTTTTACGCGAGCAATGTGTTATTCAGAATCATTCAGATCAACATTTGTCATTTGAACTTCCAATAGCGAAGATACAAAAAAAATATATTTTTCACATGTAGTGTCTTGCTACGATTCAATGTTAGCCATCAATGCTCATTATTATTTTTTCAGGATCAAATCTGGTTTCGAAAAATGATCACGAGTCCATGTTTATTGGTAATGGAATAACATCATCTTTCATGAGAAAATTTCCAAACTTTATCCGATTTTTCAGTAAATTCTTTGTTAAAAAGTCTAAGAATTTTAGGAAAGATAAATCATAGTCAATGCAGCAAAAGTCGAAGTGTAGCCGACATCATAAAAATGCTCCTTTTATTTGATTTATACTTAAACTTTTTGTTAGACTTTAATAGAGTACTCGTGTATGTCAACTATACTTCGACTTTTGTTTTACTAAGTACCATTTATCTTTTCTGAAATCTTTAGAACTTTTGACAAAAAATTTTCTGAGAAATATACAATAAAAAATGGTAATGTTGCTGATTTTAACTAATGATCACTGTTGATTTAATGATTGATTAAAAACAAAATATATCTAACATTTTGCTTCATGATGAATTGATTATTTCATCTGTAGACGATTGCTATGGCCTTTTCATTTCAATACAACTGTTCAACATGATAAAAAAATTCGAGACCGTATACAAGTTGTAATTATGTGTTTTGAATTTCTCTATAATGATTGCTACTCTTGATGACACTCAGAATTTTGTTGTTGTTACTATATGATTTCACGATAAATTCTTTTATGAATATTGCTTTATGTTCAACTTTCTAAATAATTCATTTTCTACATGTGATACGTTCTCTAATTATTTTTCAACAAAAACGAATGCTGTGATGCTAAGCTTTTATATATACATATCAGAATATTTCCAAGAAAAAGATGATTTTTCTTTTACATTCGATGATAATTCTATGACATTTGAAATTCTATTAAAATCAACTTAAATTATTTTTCATTATTGTTTTTTGGAACACATAGACTTTGTTAATTTTTTGTCCGGTAAAAAGTGGTATTTATTCATCCTTTCGCAGTTTTTTCATATGAAATGCATTATTTTCATAATAGAATCACTCGCTTCTCCAGATGAAATGAAAAGTATTGCCACACATCATAATGTTACAGACTATTATGTTCGAGTGAGAATTTTTTTTCTTTTTTAGTTGATCCTCTTATTACATTTTTGTTGTGTTGCTTTAAATATATAGACATGGTTCAGATATCGTCCTTTCAAAGAAACTTCTATTTTTGTTCGTCAACGTTACTTCTCACATGTTGCAGCTCAAAACAAACAACGTCGTTCAAGCATTTCTCAGTCACCTAATTGAACTCTCGTTTAACAATGTATAAAGATTTTGTTCTCTAAGAAAAAAGTGGGGTGGATGGGTGTGGGTCTGAGTATGGATGTAGGCGGGTGTGGATCTTCTCTTCAACAACACCCACTCCACACACGCACACCCATTCTACACACCCACACTTACCCCACACACCTATGCTCTATCATATGAAGTGATGTTCATGGAACTTTGCTTGAATTTTTATGAACTTTTTCAAAAAATATTCCGTTACGAAATCACACTGCAGGAACAATATTTTACAAAAGAGAGAGCAGCGGTTTTCATATTATTCATTTTACGAAATCAGAATCAAATAACGCTTGAACATTTATGGGGACATTCTTCTTAGATTTTTTCGTAGGTCAGGGTTTGGAAATTCGACTTGACGATTGTGGGTGTGAGTGTATGTGCAAAACGAGAAGAACTGTATCCACAGCAATGCTTACACCCACATCCACACCCTAATGCACTTAGTGACCATGTTTTCACTTTTTACTTCACTAGTAGTCATCACCGTCATATTTCGAGAGAGATTTTGGTTTTACAGAAGAAAGATGTCGATTATCATCATATTTGGAGTGAGTTGTCTTTTTTGAAGAAACAGCTGGCCAATCATCATCATTGTCATCGTGAAATTTTGAATGAAATAGTGTTTTTATAGAAGAAGTAGGTTTATCATCATCATCATATTTCGAGCGAGTTAATGTTTTTGAAGACAATTTTGGCTTATCATCATCATCATCATCATCACCATATATTTTTGAACGAGTTAATGTTTTTGAAGACAAATTTGGCTTATCATCATCATCATCACTATGGAATCTTGAACGAACTGTTAATTTTGATGAACCTGTTGGACGACTGAGTTTACTTAATTTGTTTCCTTGACGAATTTCAGATGACACATCAACTGAAATTTTGTTTACATATGATGCAGAGTCTTGTTGAATCTTAATATTGGGTAGTTGACCAAGTTCTTCTGTTAGTTTTGATAATTTTGTTGTCAATCGGTCTAAATCAATTTCATTAAATTCATTTTCTTGACGAGTATGTTTCAATTGTTCAGTTAATTGAGATAATTTTTTTTCTATTTCAGCAAAATGTTTATTTTGATGCCCAATTAACGTTTGTCTACACTCTTCTGCTGTTTGTTTAATCTTCTTAATTGAATCTTCTTCCCATTTATCAACGTACTGTATCAAAAGAGGCTTTGTTACATTGTTTTTTTGGTGAGCAAGTTTTTGGTAAAACTGATCACGATCGTTTTCAATTTCCTCAAATTGTTTGCCAAGGTTTTGGCGATGTTCTGTTAAATCTTTCAAACAAAATCTTTTTGAGCATCCTTCACATGCATATACGATTTTTTCTTTGCCGCATACAAAACATTTTGCTCGATCACTTGGTGTTGCTGCTGTCATGTATTGAATATGTTGATGATGAGAAGGTATGTGTGTAGCAGAATGTGAAAGAAAAATGAAAAAAAGTGAATATATGATTAAAACACGTGGTCATGTGCAATCACAAAATTAGTCAATGTTGATAAACATCAGTAGGAAGCAAAAGAACGTAAAAAGCAAGTTGTGTTCTGTTACAGAGGCCCTCGCTGTAACGTAGATCAAACAGGAGTTAGAAATTTTCTTTTCTTTCTACCCAGGTGGAAGAAAACAATCCGTAAACGGCCTGAAACGGCATAAAAACGATGGCCGTTTTCTAGCAAAAAAAAAACTGCCCGTAAAACGAGCTGACGGATTACAGCGAAATAGGGTGAAAATTAATGCCGTTTTATGTCGTTTAATAGCCGTTTCAGACCGTTTCCGATGGTCTTTCAGACGACCGGAATGATCCTCCTGGGTCACCAATAACAACAAACCTTTTTATTATTTTTATTTTCCACTCTAGCCCACTCCAAAAAAACCCATTATAAACATATATATATATATATAGTCACATAGAGAAGACAAGAGAGAGATAAGTAAAAATACAAAGAGAAAAAAGAAGAGTGTTGAATATGTATCTTCAACTCCAGCCTGGACTATTTAATAATGAAAATGACGCCCGACATCTTCTTTTATTAAATATGCTCTTAAATTTAACGAAGAGAAGAAAAGACTGACGAGGGAAGGTCCTCAAGTGAGTCGTCGCTTTTAAGTCGGGACTATGTGCATTATGTAGACGCTAATGAGCTATCAATACCCTGCAAAGAGATCGGGCTGATAGCTTATTGTTGCCAAGATACTGTATTTTTACGATATTTTTAAGCAGTGCCGTGGTCCCCCCAGCAACATCAGAAAAACTGAGTTTGGAGTTTCGACTTGAAACTTTCTGTAGTGACAGGAGTCAATGAGAATAGTTTATTGTGAAAGTTTCAGATCTTCTGATTGCTCCTAGGCATGTACCGAGCTTTTTTTCGTTACTTTCAAGCACTTTTAGTTCAAAACCTTCAGCTCTTAAGTGAAAAGCTGAATCATGAGGCCTAACCTATCAAAAGATAGACCAAACATCGCTCTACAAAATGAGACATACCAAGCCCTGTGCAACAACGCCTTCAGTTTTTATAGGAATTTTACAAACAGACCCCGACCGAGTCTGACCGAGCCCGAGCCCCGAGCCTAGGCTCGGTCGGGCTCGGTTTGTAAAATTCCTATAAAAAACGAAGGCATTATTGCACAGAGCTTAGATATGTCTCATTTTGTAGAACGATGCTTGGTCTATCTTTTGATAGGTTAGACCTCATGATTCAATCTTTCATTTCAGAGCTCAAGATGTTAATATAAAAGTGTTCGAAAGTAATGAAAAAAAGCTCGGTACATGCCTAATTGCTCCTATTCTGAAATAAGAAATTCGGAATCTGCCAGTGTGTATGAGCGATGTACAAGTATGCTTTTACCATAACTGTATCTTAGGATAGGAACAGCCAAGAGATCTGAAACTTTCACAATAAACTATTCTCATTGAGTCCTGTCACTACACAAAGTTTCAAGTCGAAATTCCAAACTCAGTTTTTCTGATGTTGCTGAGGAGGACCACGGCACTGTGCTTAAAAATACCGTAAAAATGTTGTATCTCGGCAACAATAAGCTATCAGCTCAATCTCTTTGCAGGGTGTTGATAGCTCATTAGGGCCTACATAATGCACATAGTCCTGACTTAAAAGCGATGAATCAATTGGGGGCCTTCCCTCGTGAGAATGTATTGAAATTCTCATGGACGAAAGAAATGAAGAGGAGAAGAGAAGAAGAGAGAAAAAGAGGAGAAAAGAAAGAAATATATCGACCTTCGTATATAGGGTGGATAACGTATATCCGAATGATGACGCAAACACACACAAGTTGAAGAGAACAGATAAGAATAAAGATGTATGTTAGAGTGCTCTCTAACATGTTCTTAGAAGCAAAGGACGTGGGCGCATTTGGTTGTGTTTTGACCCCTTTTGATTTTTCAAAGTCTACTCTTATTCATTGAGAGTGTGGGCATGAATGTGGTGGTGTGGGCGGATGTACGTGTGCGTGTGATTGTTGGCTTGTTCCGAACGACAGCTACACCCACAACCGCACGATTGTTTGGAAAACAAAAGAATCTTGCTCTGGATATAGTGGAAAATCCGGTGCTTTCACGAAAAAAAGTCGCATAATTCAAGACGATAATCCAAATTCCTGATTTTTATAGAGAACATAGTATAATGTGAGGACTATCTATCGATGAAAAAAAGAAAAATTTTATCTCTTCTTTCTGTTTTCTAATTCGCGAAGACGATGAACCCGTGTTGGGTTTGATTATTCACGGAATCCTTTTTGGTGATAAGGCATTCTCTTTTCACTCTAACATACAGTGAAATCAAGAAGTATTGGCACACCCCCGTGTCTTTTCGTCTTTCTTGATTCGTCANCTCGTACATACCCTTCTATTTCATTTTTAATTTTGTTTTTTCATTTCGTCTTCACATATTCTGATTCGGTTATCTTAAGAGATATGTGCACGTCTTCTGCGATTGGAATGGAGAATTTTTCTGCCTTAGTTTTTTTTTGGAAAAGAGAATAATAAAGTTGGAGTAGGGGAGAGAACCCTAACAAGGTTATCGACGTAAAGTACGACAACGTTTGAATTATACTGCATAAAAAGGATTTAACATGACTTTTATTTTTTTACTGTATAAACTGATACAGTTGAGTATTGGGGACCATATGTTAAGGGTGTGGGTGTAGTTGTGGGAGTGAATGGGTGGGCGTGGCAACAGGAACAATGGTCGCATTCTACATGCACTTGTATCCGCACATCCTAACAACAAAACTTAAAAATAAAATCTTTTTTTTTCATTTCTACTCGCCGAGTTTTTTTTCTTGTTCTTCGAAGAAAGTAAACACTTATGTTGGTGTAATGATAAAAATGTTTCTTATTATTAAAAGTGTGACCCATGAATAAACTCATATTAAAAAGAAAAAATTCATTACAAACGGCGATCAAGGTTTTCGGTGAGGGAGAGGCTAGCCCACAGCACTTTTCATGTTGTTTCTGCAAAAACTTTTCTACGTCACGTAAAACCGTCTGTTAATTTTTGCCAGGTAGCGATGCTTCTGTAGATTTCTGCTCGATTTTAGTCCCTCTCTCTCCTAAAAATCATCGAAAATCATAATTGGGATGGACCAATTTTTATGTTACTTAATATTTGACCAATGAGTTAAATGAAATATTTAATCGAGCAGAAATAAAGTTGAGGAACAAAAGTTCTTTTATGAATTAGAGTAATATCTATCAGGGATTGCATAAATCTGACAATTTATATCGATACTGTATTTGTTTGCTTTGATATTCTACGACTTCTATATCAATTAATGTTTTTATAGTACTATATGCTAGGAAATCGATGGTTTTATTTAAAGGAATAGAATAATTGATCTAAGAGAGCAAAGATAGAACAAAGAACAATCATTGTGTTCATGACTATAAATGAAGAAAAGTTTCATTACTGGTTGTTCGGTGGAATTCCTTGAGGAAAACGAAAGTACCAAGTCGGATCCCATGTAGTTTTGATCTCTCTCAATCGATCCCAATGTTCACGATAGTACATTTGTTGCCAATTGTCCATATACGGATCGATATAGTTGATATAGCCTCCAACAATGCTTCTCGTTGGTGCTGCAGCATTCATCAGTCTCTGTAGCCAGCTTTCGGCTATATTGATGGCCGTAGAATCGTCTTCAGATGTATACCAGGCAAATCCGGGAGCAATATCAAAAGAAATATCTGGAAATGCCCATGCTGTATTTTTGTCCTTGTTGGTATCATGAAGATAAATAATTCCTATATACTGTAAAATTCGAAATGTGGCATTTGGTTGAGGCTCCAGAAGAACATCGAGCATTGTCTCTGTGATATTGATAGCCATAGCAGAAACGATATGTTGTCGTTCCTTAACTGGAAATGGATAGTTTGCCGTACCAGTCACAGCGATAACCTCAAATTGTGTAAAATTTTTCACCGTATAAATGTCCGGCTTCGGACCTTTGGATAACCAAGGTTGTAATATAGATTCAAGATCTGTATGCGGACCATTGAATGAACCGTAAATTAAGAGAAAGCTGTTTTCAGAACTAGTGAAGATGATTACATCAAACCCAATGCGAGTATCAAAGTTAGCAACTTCATCAACGAATATGAGCCAATTGCGAAGAACAGTTCGGAAATCGTTTCGATTCGACCAAGTGATACTCAAAAATGAGAGTTGACCAGCGGGCAAATTCGTTTGATTAATTCGATGAATCTTATGTGTCATTTCCAAGACGTAACCAAAATTTCCTCCACCACCACCGCGAAGTGCCCAATATAGATCAGGATTACTGGTGGATGACGCAGTAACAATGGTACCGTTATATGTGGCTACTTTAAAGCTGAGAGCATTATCGGATCCTAATCCATACGAGCGAGAAAATAAAGAATTATAACCACCCCCGGACGTATAACCGACTACACCAACGGTTGGACATAACCCACCAACAATCGCGTACTCTGAGCCATTCAAAGCTGCATAAACCTCAGCCCAAAGCACGCCGGCTTGCATGGTTATCGTTTCACTTTGCCAATCAATTTCTATCTTTTTTAGTAAGGCAGAATCGAGCACTACACCTTGGTGACTACAATAACCTCCATAACTATGTCGGCCACCCATGATACGAATAGGTATATTGAGTGAATAAAGCGTAGAAAGCGCTCGTGAAACATCATCATATGTCGCAGGTCGTATTATAAGACTGGGCCAAATTTGAATTGCCGTATTCCAAAGAGTGGCCGCCGTATGATATTCGGGATCGGTAACTCGCAGCATTTGCCCACCATGAGTTGTAATTATTGACTCCAAATCAGACATGGAACCAGTATTTATGCCAATAAAACCAAATATTGATAGAATTAGTGCACTACGAAGAAGTGCTAAGCCGAAGCATATAGACAAACTAGTCATTTTGTAATGTCAGCTGAAACTTGAATATAGAATGAGAAATATAGAGGAATTCATGAGATTGAAAAATTGTTTACTTCTAACTATCAGATTGCTAATCAAAAACTCTATCGAATGATGGAGTCGATTTATACTCTAAAGGACGGGGGTACTTTTATCAAACATGTTTAGCCATACAGTGTTTTCCATCAGTCAGTAGCAGAACCTAGGCAGAAAACGAAGAAAAATCTTTTGGTGATAAATTCAAGTCATTTCATCGAGACTCTAAGCCTCTTGGGTTCTTTTTACATTCATCATCTTCATGCTCAGCGTACATTCTTCTCATATAGTATTCACTAAGTGGAACTTTAACCGTATAAAAAAACTGAATTAATGCTGATTAGAAAGAGCGTACAATTTCTGCATGTTCCCATATGAGAGCCATAAGTTTTTTATCGCGTGTTCGGACACAACTCATATTATGAACTCTTCATCGCGGATGATTTTGTTGAAACATTTCTTCGATAAGATGCAAGCAACTCGATATATTTTTTTACATCTATTCAAAATTCCGTATTTATTTTGAATTACAATCAATTTTGACGATTGAAATCTCGAAACACTTTGATTAAGTATTGCATTTTCACGCTGAAAATAACTCACAAATTCATGAATTTTATATGAATTTCTATTCATTTTCAACCGCTATCGATTGCTATATAATTGAAAATAGACGTTCCTCTGCGTGAACCCAAATGACCCTGATTACTACTGGAATCACTACGAAACTCATTTACGACGAAGATCTCACAACAGGAATTATGTCTGAACATGTGACAAAAAAGACTATAGTTCTCACATAGGTACATGCAGAATTGAACTCTCTTTCTAACCAATATAGATTCTGTTTGTTTAGATAGGTAAAGTTCTACTTGGTAAATAGTATGCAAGAAAAATGTGCGATGAACAGGAAGATGATGAATGTAAAAAGTATCCAAGAAGCTTAAAGTCTTCGAATTTCTGTGCGCAACCAAATTGCAAAAAAATTGCAAAATCAAAATGAATGATCACGTCGAGTTGCTATTGCACTATAGTTTATTTGGTTCATACAGACTAGGCAGCGCAGTTTGCCGCCATCAGATACTATAAAATTAGTGTGTATAATGTAAAAACCAATTAGTATCCCTTGACACTGAACATTGCCAATTACTCTTGCTAATGAGAATGTTCAAACTTAATCAATCTTTTTCTGATGACCAAAAAACCAGTATGTACGATTTAGCAGTATAAATAAAGATGATCGTTGCAACCATTGCTATCGACTACAAGGATTTACCACGACGCACTAATTTTCATACGATTATCAAGTATCTCATTAAGTGAAATTTTTGAGTATGTAGATAAGGTATGTTACTCTTTCGTATTCGCGATATCATTGGTATGGCTGTTATCAGTCATTCAACAAAACGCTATTACATCTTGAACTGAATTCATAAAATGTGAAAAAAAATTAAAACATTCGTTTGTCATTCATACACAGAACTTCGACATATTGACTATATAAATAAGAAGAAAAGATGCGAAGCGACTTTGTCGAAGAACAAAGCCTAGTGTCCTTTTCACAGCACAATAGTTGTATCTTAGTCTGTTCTTAATTATGCCGATTTGGTCACAAACAATATATTCGTAGAGAAAAGTCAAATCAAAGATTGAAAAAGAGTTTTCAAAATTAATATGGAAGAGCACTCATATGGCAAAGAGAAGATGTCTCTTTTCGTCTAATGGCTAGGAAAACTGTCTGAAAAGAATAAGGTAAATGGTTCGATTCCTATGAAAGGGTCGATTGTTTCTTTGTTCTGTTATACTTCATCTCGCTCCTATCTTGGTCCATTTCCATCGTTACAATCAGCTGAGATTGAGAAAAGATACATACGACTAACTGAATGAATACTCATCTATTCACTGTGAGCTACTTATGTTGTTCGATTGTCAACCAGTACGGAATGTTAACATTCATTTTCTCTATAATATAAGCCACTCGATTGCAAAACAAAAGAAAAAAATACACTGGTTGAAATCAAAAGAAAATAGATAATAATCATTGTTCTTACATTCGTAAACAATAAATGGATGAGTAAATTATCATTCAGTTATCATTAAAAAATTTTCTAGGGAGGAGACATCTTCGAATAATTCAGAAAAAGAAGCGTACATATGATATTCTAATAATATAAGAACGGATTGATGGTATCCGATCTTAGAAGCTCACGATGAAAATCATGTTTTCGCGTTTAAATTCTCACAAACCGATACATACCGAAGCTTCGATATGAATTTACCAACTCTGCAGATGTTCGCTTCAAAACCGACTGATAAAAAACACTTGTGCATATAATTTAAAAAAGACCTTTCAATCCCATGACAAGAGAAAGATGCAAGAGATTATTTCTCTGTTCGTTTGATATTATCAAATGGTTTATCGCGTTTTTTGTTTCATTTGTGTAAAGATTAATATTGCAGTGATCGAGGACAATAATCTTCTTTCTTTAATACGTTATTCAGTTGAATATCATGATAGGGAATCCTGTTTTCTTCTATATTTAAATACTAACATTTTTGTGCATCTTTTTTTTCTGACTAACATTTAGTTTATAAGAACTCTAAGTTAATGAAAATCATTTTAGGTTTTAGGTTTATAGTGGTAATAGAATACCATGATATTTTGCACTATTCATAAACCGTCTTTTAATCAGACTTTGTTCATCATTTAAAACTAAACATCCATCTGAGTTTGATATAATAACTTCATGTTGATTTGCCCCATAGTAAATATCAAGCATAAAAACGAGAATAATCTAGATTATTGTTAAAGTAATATGGACCGCATTATTTTCAGTTAATTTCGATAGTCTTCCCAGCAATCGATTGAGTTGTTTCCATTCATCAAGCGTCAATTGCAAGCATGAGTTAGGATGATCAGAATAAAGAAATATGGCTGCATAAGGTTTAAATGATTCTTGTTTAGTTCCCATGGGAAAAAGGATTGAGAAAGCAACAATTAAGAACTCCTTTTCGAAAAAATAAAGCAACGCTTTCTCACTAGGAGTGTTATAGTTTGTTCATAAATAAGTTGTTCCTATAGCTGAAAAATGTACAGGTCGAGAGTACGTCAAAACGTTTAAAGAAGGATGCATTCATACAGTTTCAGAACACTTTTCTTTCGTCTAGCATGAACGCATTCATAATCGAATGAAATTCACTTCTTCCTATGGGCTGTAATGCATGCAACAAAAACACAATGCCAATTGCGAGGTTTGCATGTTCTGATATGAAAATATGTGCTTTCCAATTGTATCATACAAAAAGATGACACCTGATCACTTAAAACATTTATCTTACAAAAGACTCGTCTTCAATGCTTCTATTTCTTTCTTTATGAAGTTCACCTGTATTTTTAAAATAGTGAGAGTGAGTTATTAAAATAAGTTTTGTGATTCCACCAATTCTCTCTGATTACTGAACATAACAACCGAGATTGCAGGCGTTGAACGATGCTAATTGCAAAGCTTGGATTGTTCTACAACACTCTAGAATTTTTCAAAGTCGTCGGTGAAGTTTGAGTGGCTGGAATACTTTTGTGAACATTTTAAATGGTGCAGTTTTTGACTTTTTGTGCAGATCAAAATTTGTATTCAAGATATCAACAACGATTGATAGTGATCTATTGAGGTGCTGCAGTCGTCATTTGATCAACATAAAAAGCATGAATTGATCAAGTTTTAGTTTTGAAACATAATTAATATCAATGTTTTTGAGTCGATCGAGATACATCACATGCTGCAGGAAAAATCACAATTCAACAAACTACTGTAGGAAATATTCCTGGCGCAAATCAAAACTTATCTTTCTCCTATAGGAGAATTTTAAATATTTCTAGAGGAAAAACTAGAAGTTCGGTTTGTCCTAGGAAAATTGCTTTTCCTAAATTTCAATGCCTCATGCTACAGATATTTCCAACAGCCTGACTTGTCCTTTAATTTAATGCTTAAAACAAATAAAAATAACAACAATGAATAAATGCAAAGCGAAGTGCGAAAACGAAAAATAAACAGCGGCAGTTCAAACAAAAATAGGCATCCGTAAAAAAAAAGGAGAAATGTTTTTCAAAATGCAGTAATAAGACAGATCATCGCTCTAGTGATCAATTACTTTGGAAGACAACTAAACAGCTATTTTTTATCTTTGCTATCAATTTTAAATAAAAAAAGATCAATAAATCAGTTTCATCAAAAGTATCAATTTAATAAAAAAAACTGGCTTATTTCCAAAGGCTTGATTTAAAGTATTTTCTGACAAGATCTGTGGGTGGAATACACTTGTTGGAAGAAGATTTTTTGTACTTTTCGAGGATAAAGCATATCATAACAATAAGGGAAAAGCTATGTTTTTGATTCTTCCGATTATTTTGGGTGCGGGTGTAGGTGTAGGAGTAGGATTGGGTATATGACTGATCTGAACTTATATCCACACTCAAAACACTCGCACCCACACTTTACCTTTTGCTTTTATGTACAATCGAAATCATCTGACTCATGAATATAGCTCAAAGTTTGTTCTTATTAATCAACGAATATATTAAACCATGGTTAATACATTATACAGGTTGCCAAATATCTTTCATGTTAGAATTGATTATAGATTCTAAGAGTAGCTAAGATGGTAATCCAACTGTGCTCTTAGTTCAAGGACAAATGTTTGAAAATATATAATATTTAAAAGAAACCTTAGAAATAGACTGTAAATGTACACAAACTGTTTGGAATTATTCATGAAACTAAATAATCTGTACATTAGAGGGTGTGGGGTGTGGATGTGGGTG
Source organism: Rotaria sp. Silwood2 (assembly GCA_905329745.1). Taxonomy (NCBI): domain Eukaryota; kingdom Metazoa; phylum Rotifera; class Eurotatoria; order Philodinida; family Philodinidae; genus Rotaria; species Rotaria sp. Silwood2. The sequence continues at coordinate 64,816 of CAJNSZ010000564.1, forward strand.
TGGGTGCGAGTAGGTGCGGATGAGTGTGACTTTAGGTGTGAGTGTCAGTTAAATCCACATTTGTGCCCACACTCAGTCCCACATTCACATGCACACGCAAACTTACGCCTACACCCACACCCACACCACCTCAAACCCACACCCACACCCACACCACCTCAAACCCACACCCACACCCACACCACCTCAAACCCACACCCACACCCACACCACCTCAAACCCACACCCACACCCACACCACCTCAAACCCACACCCACACCCACACCACCTCAAACCCACACCCACACCCACACCACCTCAAACCCACACCCACACCCACACCACCTCAAANCAAAAAAATATACCTCTAAGTCTTCAGAGATTTATCTTCCAAGGAAAAGAACTTAAGGATGAAGCTACATTGGCTGAATGTCGCATTAATGATAACAGTACATTTCATCTTGTGTTAAAATTAAGAGGCGGTAAACTTGTCATTCGCCTTCGATCTACAAGTGATCAATCAATTTCAAATGTTAACGTTCATTTACATATTAATCATGCTTGGAACTTATCATGCATCTATCCAGAACCATCAATTACTGATAAAGTTTCATTTATTGAATGGAATAATATTGAAGTATATCCCGATGGTCATTTAATGATGAATCAACACTACAAACAAAGTTTAAGTGAGTCTTTTGAACATATGATGTATTCATAAAATCATACATATCATTTTAGATTCTCAATCTTATCATTATCCTTTCATTGACGATGAATTAGAATATAAAATGCTCTTTTGGGAAGCATTAACAATTGATACTTCAATGTTCAATATTGATCATGGTCTATGTGTAACTCGTACTGACTTTCCACGAGTACTCAATTACCTCTTGAAAAAGATGTCATTTTCATCAGAAGATCGTGATGATATGATTACGTATATTTTGCCACACCTTGATGAAATTGATCCAAATCATATTCAAAAACATGTTGTTTTTCGTTTTCTTTCTCCGAATGAATATTCTAATTTAGCTGCACTACATGTTCGACCAGAACCCGATCAAATCATTCGAGCATTTCTTCTCTATATATTCAATAATGATGAACAAACAACAATATCAACAATAGAAAACCTTGATAATGAAGTGAAGGAAATCCTTCATACAAATTATACTCCTCGGTGAAATGGCCTTATTGTTCCTGAATGGGGTTCCATGTTTATTCAATAAGAAAATGTAACACTAATTTTTGGGGTGTCGGTGTTGATAGTGGTGTAAATAGAACAGTGTGAGTCACATCCACATACTTGTGCCAGAATCGTCCTCGCTAGTAATTGTCTCAATAGGAGGATAGAGGAGATGATTTTTCACCGTAAAATGAACAGAATTATCTCTGTCTAGACTCAAAAAACAGATAGGAGTTTCGATCAAAATTGTATAATAGTTGAGAAATACCGTTAGCATTTGTCCCATTTGATGGATTTGAGACTTCCATACACCATAGACTTTGGTCATCACTCGATGAACAGTGTTTTTTGTGTTTATCACAAATATCACACATAGAAATGCACTGTATTTCATTAAAGCAACGATAAATTTTACTCATCTTTGATCCCAAAGTTGGTCCACAACGATCACGTTCGTCATGAACGTCTACACAATCAATATGACCATCATTGATTCGTGAGAGTGGTAAACAAGTCAAATTGTGGCTAAGTGGTAATATACAAGAATGACCATCTGAACGACATGGATTATAGGAAAAATTAGCTTCATCGGCTACATTGCGACAATTTCAAATATTATCACATCGCGTATATGCATTGTTACAAGGCCATTGTTCACAGCCCATTTCATCTGTGTAGTTAAGACTATCGATTCTTTCATGATCGACAAAACTATCACAGAGTAATATGAATGAGAAACGAAAACACTTTCAATTCGCATCAACTACCTGCTTGCCCATATCTTCTCCATCGGTACACATAGGTGATTCGCCATTAGTTATAGTCATAGGAATGCAGTTGTGTTCCGAAATGCATCGAAGACGATAGTCGGCATCAGGCAAGAATTTATACATAAATGATATCATCAAAATGATGTAAGAAGCGGTCACAAAGGTGAGTCAATTTTGTGTTTCTCTACAGTACAGTTCTTCAAAGTGAAAAAACATGCATTTTTTTCTGCAGTTTTAGACTTTGGCGCTTTTATCACATTTTGCAAAATATTCGACATCAGACTCTCGAACGAATTAGAACTATAGCAAATGAAACATAGGTTTATCTTGTTGGCAGACATAAAGAGGTAACGTAAGATTGAAGATATGCGAGACCGAGATCAAGAGCGATCTCACAAACTTTGATTCCATACAAACGGTCATTTTTAAAAGAAAAAACAATCAATTTCTGATTCTAAAAAAATCGATACCTTATCTGTAATCGAATCGAACAGTAATTTAATGAATTTTTTGCAATTTACACTTGAATATTTTTGAAATCTACTTATTATTTTAAGTGACCAACAAATGAAACTTTTAAAACAAAATTTTTGAAAGTGGGCAGTGCAAGCAAAAATCTTGAGTTTATTTATCTCTAGATAAGATTTTTTCTCGTCACTTCTTTTGTTTATACATCTTTGTGAAGGCATCGCATAATGAAACCATATATTTACTGTCAAAATCCACATATTTTAACGATAAAATAACTGTCTTAGAAAAGATCAAATCATCAGTTGATTCAAACACAAGTCATCAAAGTTGTTAAACTAGTAAGCATCATCATTCAAGTAAAATTACAAACAACTTCTTTTGATTGACAAAAACTAAAGTCTATTCTTTATTTTTGATTCAGTCCACAATGGCAGCTACATTTTCAATTTTTTTTATCATGAAACTTGAGAAAGAACTTAAAACAATGTAGTCCCAGCATTTACTCCATAAAATTTTAAAATAAGTGAAATTATGCTGTAGTTTTCAGGGTCCAATCCAGGATAAAAAGATCGATGCATCATATCGTTATTTTCAAACATGTATGAACAAGCCTTTTGTGAAACGAAAACTTTTCTGATTATGCTGAAGAACCACTTGAAAAGAAAAATGTATTCTAAGAAGTTTTCCTTTAAAAACTTCTAGTTAGTTGTTCAAAAATCAGTTCTGATGAACCAGGACTAGTCCAACAGGTTAGAAGAACGCTACCCATCGGATATAGGAAAAAGTTTCGATTTCGCCCAGCGAAGTTAGAAAAAAGGGTTTCTTCTCTAAGTTTTTATGAGAACCGCCATGGTGTGTTGTGTCTTCAATTCGATGACCTTCAAAAGTCGACGTTTCATTCTAACTCTGTTTTAGAAACATTTTTCTACACAAGATAGAAATGAATGTTCATGTTTTGCGTTTCTGAATCATAGACGGAATTATATCTCAGCATATGAAATGAGATATTCAAAGGCAAAGTTTACAAGTATTTGGTCAATAAAAAAAAACCTTATTACTTGATCTAATATTTTCCAGAGTGACTATTGTCTTTCTCGATGTATAGTTAGCCTAATACTGATGCTGCAGTTGACTTCCAATGAGAACACTAATTATATTGGGGAACAGAGAGATAAAAACAGGCCAAATATGATAAGATCATTCTCGACAAGCTCGTAACTATTTGTGATTTGTTCGTCATCTCCTTGAAAACAATCGGAAAAACCATCAAGAAGTCTATTCAAGGCAATACATTTCGACGAATTTGCACATTGATATGGTTTTGACTTTGGACACTCAACAAAACTAGTCTTTGTGTTCGAATAGGAATATGAGATATTCGACGTCATTTTTATTTTTCAATGGTGCACTTATGTTCAATTTAGAGAGACGTCGACAAGTTAAGCCATCTATGATTACAGTAGCCGGAGGCCATTGGCAGAGTTCTTGATCGTAACATACATAATGACATAAAAGACTATGAAATCAATATTCATTTGGTAGACTATTCGCATAGGCAAAGCGAACATGACCTAGCACTTATCGGGAAAGCAGGAAAGAAAACAATTGTTGGGCAGTTTTCTCGAAATAGTTTTTCATTTTCAAGCTGCTCTGTACATTTGACTCGATTGAAGAGACTTGTCCGAGCAAAAAATGTGAAACAAATCAAATTTATTCAACAATTAAACGATAAATTAGGATTTCCATTTCGAGATAATTTCACTTCCAATAATTAAGCGTCACGACGAGTGTCGCATCTCTGCATACGACATCGGTCATCACCACACGATAGCATACATTCATTTCAAAATGTTGTCTCTTCACAGAAGAATATCGGATTCTTGCAGCAGTCCATTTTATCCAACTTGCTAAGTTCGTTCAAGTCATACTTTTCATTCGAATGATCGAGGCAGTCTGGACTCGAGGGATTTTCATTGAAAAATTCTTTCAGAATGCAAAATTCATTGCTACAACGAAACTCTTCTTCTTTACATTCATTTAAGTCTAAGTTCTGACCACCAATTTCGTCTCGACCATCATTCAAACAGTCAATCTTGTCATCGCATATATCATGCCAATCGAGACAAGATGCTGATAGACCTCGATTACATTCTATGAATGTATAACATGTTTTGTCAGTAAATGAGTTAGCGATTTGTAGTTTAATAGTAGGGTGTGGGTGTGAGTGTGAATGATAGTAATAACACCTACACCTTCGTCTGATCTCGCTTTTTGTTTTAATATTACATTCACAAAAGGCTTCAGACAATTTTCAATATACTACTTCTAACCTACTGTCACGCCTTTGTCTACACTCAGTGTCATTTGATTTAAAGCATATATAAAACAAAGTTTGTGTTCAAATCTGTCTCCATGAACAATAATCTTTGACGATACATCCTCGATAAACCCAGCATAAGTTTTTAGAGAAAATTGAACTTGATATAAATAATCATGGCAACTATCCTCAACATTTAATAAAATTAAATTAAAAATATCTCCTTATCTTTATATTTTTATTTAACAATCTCGGAACTTTTGGTCAGACCTAGGTAAACTTCTTAAAATATTTTATGGTTTTAAAGGCGTTCATTCTCTCTATTCTTTCATCGGAGAGAGCTAATATATTGAGTATTAATGAGCTATACTCTTCTTCGATTTCTATATCATTGGGATCTGTTTGGTGTATTTCAGGCGCTCTAAATTATTTTTCATATTAGCGATAAAGCTCTTCAACTACTTTACTTTTTTCCCAAAATGGTTTCTTTGCCATTGATCAGTTATGAAAATGGTAGACCGTCGGGTTTATATAGATGAAAGACAGATGAGACTAAAAGGCTTTCCAGATCTATCTTATCGTACTTGAATTGTTGACAAAACCAATTTTTACTTCGCGTCTCATCACTTTTAACAGAACATGAGTTTCT
>CAJNSZ010000565.1:0-33250 GCA_905329745.1 Rotaria sp. Silwood2
ACCCACACCCACACCCACACCCACACCGACACCCACACCCACACCCACACCCACACCCACCCTCTGCGTTTTCCGGATGAATAGTAGTGGTTCCTGCTTTTTTTCGGCCGGTTTCGTCGGAAACAGGAGGTCGGAATCATCGATTTGGGGACATCTTTACTATTCCTTATTAAATTATTAGATTCATGATAAGTTGATAAGTAGAATAACGACTCTTGGAACGAAGTGAAACAAAGAAGTTCTGCCTGTAAATATTTTATTGAAATGGCACGATATATTGTGAATACTCTCAGATTCAAATAAGTATCTTATAATCTTCTTTCTGCCATATAATCATTTCATCAGACACATTTATTATCAGCGCCAAGTCGAAAACAAGTGTCATAGATAAAGAAAAAATAGAAAACTGCAGGCTTTGTCGTCAACCTCTTCTATTGTTTGGAAAACCATATAGAATTAATTTTCTAATTACAAATTAGTTCATAATGAAGCTACTCTTCGGTATGCGGTTCTACGGTACAAAAAAACTCGTGTTCAAACGGGATGCATTATTCCGCAGGACGCAAGGAAAACGCCAACAGATTGTTAGACTTTTTCATATTCGTTTTGTTAAGAAAAAAATATATAGAAATTATCAGTTTGACCGCAGACTACAATTCTCCTATATTCTTGTCTAATTGAGCGATACTGAAAAAAGTACCCTTTTATCTCTCATTTACTCACATATGGACTTTTCACATTAGATTGAATGACATGCAAATATAAGTCTTGAATACTTTTATCTTTGTACTACGATATTGTTGATGGAACAAAATATACGCGTTGAAAATTTTTATTCTCTAAGCAACTTGAGTGAAAGTTAAAATTTTTATTTCCGCATAGTTGCTTTGACCGCGGTTAGGCAGAAGAACAAGTAGGCAATAGTGCTTGCGTTTTTTGTCACTGTAAATTTACATAAAAAAGAAGGAAATTTCGATTACTTTCAGTAAAACAAATCTTGACGAGTCTCATTCTCCTAGTTGCCAATACTAGTTTCATTAATTATCTAGGTAGAAAACAATGTGATCATCCATCTTACTCCCGAATATCGTCTATTTTATAGGTATGCTCAAGTGCATTTATTAATAAACCATGGACAACATTATTATACGGATATGGGGAGGCAGCAAACAGCCATTAACAACTTGATCGACCTCTTCTCAGTAAATATTTTCAAATATTGGGCTGGCTCTGTGAACGAGCACGAAAAATGGAGAAAGATTGGATAATGTCGAGCTTTGATATAAACGCATTAGTGACTGGAAATGTATTATCTCGCAGCTCTTTCAACATGCTAACATCTCAGTTTGTCGAAACTTTCATGTGGCAAATTTCGCGAGACTTTCGACGTACAGAGCTATTTCTCAATTTCATGGTTCACGATAATTTACTTCCCACTGCATTCAACACTGACTGGTCACTAGAATATGGTAACGAATCAAATGGTTATCTTCTGCGAAGTATTCCTCGTTTATTCAATAACGGTACATGTAATTGCGTTGTTTCGAACCTATGCCAAGAAAATCTTCGCGTCGGTCCACCTGATCTCATTATCACTGGTCTTGTTGTCGGTTGTGGGCCAACAGATGGCCTACGTTTGTCGACACTCGAATGTTTCTACTCGTCCGATTGCATCACTACGGTTCTCAATTATCTTGAATACTACACACAAATAGACGGATCACCACCGGACGATTTCGTTCTACCAATTGTGTCTCCATTGGACATTTCTTCACTTGACAACTCAACGTTAAGTCGCTTTTCATCAACTACTCTCATTGGTGAACTCATAGACGAGATGTTTATCGAGCACTGGCAGCAGAATATCTCCTATGAGAAATACTTTTTTGCGTGCTCACCGAATCACTGTCGCTACGAAATTTTCAAGAGAAAGAGTGCTTCGTATGTAATAGCGGAATTATTTGCTGCTTATGGCGGACTTACTATTGGCCTGTGATTGATCATCTGGAACGGGGTTAGATGTTATCGATTCATCAAATGTCATTGCTATCATCATACCCTTATTGTTTAACCGATTTCTTGAATAACAATCAATTACTAAGTCTGACTGGGAGAATATCTTCTGAACTTTGTCAAACATTGAAAAATATAACTATCACCATAAAAAACTTATCGTAATCTGAATATTGTTGTAACGACAAACTGGATAGAGTAGCTTGTCGCCAATCTCGGCAATTATGTTTATTTAGCTACTCCATATATCTAGAGTGCATCTCCTTTACATACAACACACGTATATATCGGAGAGAGTAGGAGAGGCAGAGATAAAGATATAATATAACAATGAAGAGAGAATAGAGATAGAGAAGAAAGGTAAGTCATTGAAGCGTGTGATCAACATCGGGATGTGGTGTGGGTGGGTGTGAGTATGTGTTCGAAGGAATGATATAACCCCACATCGGGACCCCATACACACATCCACACCCACACACACCTCACACTCACACCCACACCCACCCACACCCACACCCTTTTCTGTCGTATTTTATTATAATTTTGAATTGAAACCAACCTATTTTGGGTTCAAACGAGCACTTGTGATTGATTCATTATTATTTTCGGATGTAACTCTCCATTCTTTACAAGCCAAAAGCCTTTTCAGATAATATATTAGTATGTCTAAAAAGATTTTTTTTATTGTCTTCGTCGAGTTTGTCACTTCTATGTCACTCGTCAATGTCTCTATAAACGATTTGCTGGAATCATCAACTTTTGAGGTTACTCATTCGTCATTAGCCGGTATAATCTGCAAAATTAACAATAGTTATTATTTGTTGAATAATAACATACGAAAAAAATCATATAATTTAACAAATCTAAAATTAATCATCATGATCAGCATTAAAAATGTTTTATCTACAAAAGAACTAATTAAATCTAACATGATCTTATTTATTGTACTAATTTCTCATTCAGTTAGAAGGATATTTTTGAATAAATAATTGATTTATGATTAAGATAAAACGGATGTTAATAGAATTGGCGATTATACAACGAAGTTGTATTGTTGATCTTATATCACTTCCATTATTATAGTTAGATTTATATTTATAAATATTTCCTATTTTAACCAATAGAAAAGATATTCATATAAAAGAAATTGTTTCATGATTAACCTGATAGTTACACTATTACTTGTTCTTTTCGTTCACTCAGGATCTCATATAACATCGAAGATGAACAACTAGAAACTTTACAGAATTCTTTTGATAGTGTAAAAGATAAAGTTGAAAATTCTTTCAGTTTTTTATTTGTGTATTTTAATCTGATGATTACGAATTAATGTAACCAATGTTATATTTTTCAAGGCAAAATTTTTAACTTTAAGGATCCACCACCAATCCATACATTTCCATAATTAAAAAAGAAGTAGACATGTGATATTGTAGTATGAAAAACGAAATATTTACATGAATCTGATTCAATTTCAAAGCAAAGTATAGTGAAAATTCATTAGCTAATCGTTAGAAATATGAAACTACATTATTGATACTATTGCTAACGGGTGATAATTCATCAAATGGATTGAATATTGATGTTTTCAGTAAGTTCTCAATCACTCATAATCGAAACAAACATTTGAAAACTATATTTAGGACTTAATTATCATAAATGTATACAGACATGAAACACACAAAAAATGTACAGAATTTCGAACAAATGTTTATATTATCAATAAAAGCTTAGACATCACTTATATTTCTTTGTTCACATGAAAAATATTTGTCTTCTAAGTTTCAACTTATAAAACCGAATTGTGAGTATTTTACCTGTACATTTTGGTCGTATCGCTCACTTCTTCTTATTCTATTCTAATGATATTAGTATAATGTTTTTGTGCAACTTATTTGGCAATGATTTTCAAAAGATTATTTTCGATGATGGAATTTGAGGTTAACAAAAGGCAACCGTTTTCTTGTAAATGATTGATATCATAGACAACCAGCATCTGATAAAATCTTATTCCCATCAGTTATAACTGTCTATAAATGTTTTCACTAATTTTTTTATTATTATTTTGAATGAAAATATATCATAATATTCAATTACGAAAATATAAGAATTATATTAATTATATTCATCTTTTTCTTCGTTTGTCACAAACACATAAACTATGATGATGACCATCGGAAACAACATCATGATAAACACTACTAGAACCATAACGGCAACCTGTACCACGACGCTTCCATTCAGCCTTTCTCGCACCAATACCACAACAACCACAACTGCCTTTATGCCAAACCCATTCATTACATTTCTTACAATTTGGACAACACCGTCCACCACAAGCAGGTTGATCTGTATGGGATGATGGCATTATTTGGTGGTCTCCTAAATAAAAAGAAGACATTTTTGAAGTTTTTTTAAGAAAAGTGTGATCTCAAAAATTTTAAAATCTTTGCTCTGCAAATATGTTTGAATGCAAATGAATGTAACATTCAAAGTTAATTAACATTTTAAAAGAATATTTTTAAAACAAAAAAGTTCTCGAATAATTTTAATGCCATTTTGACATTTTGCATTATATATTTGTACACATTCTCCCTTTCGTCAAGGTTGTCAGAATAATACGCTCCCTATAAAAAATTCTGTAAACAATTGTTCTTGTTTAGTAGAAGACTGAAAGAAGTTTGACTAAGCGATAATTTTGCTTCTCATTCTTTTTTGTTCTGTGTAACAGAATGAAATAAAATATGTTCTCGTAATAATATTGATTTTATCGATAACAAGAAGAGTGAATTTATGGTAACAGCGTAAAAAAAAAGGAATTCTTAAAATAGATGTTGTTTCTTCATGCATGTTCTTCGTCTTTTAGCTTCGAGGTGAATCTGTATAATTCATATTCGTTATATCAATTGGCACAATAGTGATATTAAACTCACGCAAACGTTTATAATTTGTTGGTATGAACATTTTATTATGAAAGAAATGGTGATGAGAACATGATTTGATGACAATCATATCGAATAAAATTAGCTAATAGATCATTTTTATAAAAAACATTATATGATCGATATAGGTTGAAAATATTGTTCTGTAAAAATGAATAAATTAATATGAACCAAACAATATGTTTAATATATTTTTTTGTGCATCGGTTTGAGTTTGCCATCATCTGAACGTCTGTCATATCAAACTGCGGTAAGAGTCTAGGTCGCCGCTGATACGTCTCCAAGTGTAAACAATAGCAAATTACGATGTAATATCCCAGTAATCATCAAATATAACATCAATAATGTTATTAACCATAGTACTACCGTGCCTATTTTAGAGATAATATGATGACATGTAATCTAATTGTGTGATTTTTCATTATTAAACCGATATTTTCCCCCAAGTTATTCTATTTTTCTATGTGGTCTTGCAAAGAAATTATTAGAAGTATAATTTTTCTTTATTTAGAACAAGTAATAGAAAAAATTCCTTAAACAGAATGCTGTTCAAAATCAGGTTTTGAACATTGATAATATCTATTGCGAGCTTTTTTGTCTTTGGAACGGTTACAAAGCGAACATCGTTTTCGTTTTGACCGTATAAGATTAGTAATGTTCCATTGCATTACGGGCTAATAATCGAACTGGTTTCACATTTCTCTTGGCTTATTATAATTTTGTTAGCTGATCAAGATATGAATTCATATCAAACACTCGTAATTTGCATAAAAAAGGAAGATGAATTTTTTTTATAGTCAACTTTAAACGGTACAAAATTGTTAAATATTTTTCGAAGGTAAAAACATACCAAGATATTTTTGTTATATTTCTGTTTCCAATAACGGGGTCCAAATGGACCCCGGTTGGTAGTACTACGATTAAATATCGCATAGCAATAGAGAGTTTGAAGAAAAAAGTGGCAGACTGTTGAACCATGACAAAATAGTTGATGCCCAAGATACCAGCAAGTAAGCCAAACAAACGAATATAAGTATCATTGGCAGCTTTTAATCCAACAAGAGATGATACTGAGTGAGGAAAAAACTAAAACCAATTTCATCAATAATAATCATATAGGTTCCAAATAGTAACATACTCAATTTAGATTGAGTGTAGGATTTAACATCATTTGTCAATGATCGCATTTATCTTGTCTTGACTTTTTGAAGGAATGAAAGAAAATCTAAAATTAACATGCCATGAGATTAATGAACATTTTCACTAAACAGATGATAGAGCTATTGAGAAAGTTTCGATTGGATAGGTCGAGATTTCTATTGAATCGAAAACAATAAAAGTCATGCAAATACTGGAGAGACGTTTATCGAGTTGCAACTTTTCTGTATTACTCGACAGAAGCGTTAAGTAGGACGCATTATCAATGATTCTTCTCCTCTTTAATCTTTCTCTTCGAGAGTAATCCAAATATTCTGAGTTTTATCCATCTATCTGTTCTCGTACTTAATTTCAGCGAACGAAAATCCAAGGGAAAAGACTGAGCAAGTGAATTGTCATGTATTTGAAATAACAGAGTACGCAAATCAGATAAGAGTACATTTCTTAACGGTTTCGTATACGCAAGTAAGATTGTAAGTGTGAGTTGGTGGGATATATACATATTTCGACAAACAGAAATAAAAAAGATCGAATTACTATGCCGACAGTTCTCGCCAAGGGGGAAAAAACTGATTACTAATACTAGTAATCAATTTGTAATCACGAGTAATCACCAGTAATCACGAGTAATCATCAGTCCCGAACCGTGGGGTCCTCAAGTCCTATTTTTGAAAAAAAAGTTTTTTCGAAAACTTTTTTTTAAATGCAGAAATAGGCTTTTTGATAAAAAATTAATTTTTTCCAAAAACATTTTTGCAACAAAATTGTGGGGTGTTTTGGAAAAAATTTATTTTTTCCCAAAAAGTCTATTTCTGCAATAAAAAAATTTTTTTTTCAAAAATAGGACTTGATGACCCTAGGGCTCGGGTTGGGGACGGAGATGGTTACGAAACCGTTACCAGTTACCCGGGAACGTAACGGTAACTTCCCACCCCTAATCACTAGTAATCACCAGTAATCACTAGTAATCATTGGTAATCAAGTAATCAGTTTGTTTCCCCTTGGTTCTCGCAAAGAATATTTAAAATATAAGATATGTTCGAGATGTAGCGCCACAATAGCAATCTCTCAAACAGAATATAATCACTTAACTTTCAGTATGTTGATTGAATATCAAAGTTCTGAAAAAGATTTGATATGATTTGTTACTAGAAGGATCATTTTCGAAACGAAGATAAACCTTATCGACGGATTCTGCTCGATCGGAGTCTGTATTGCCACTATTGTCGAATGGTTGAATGTATTAGTTAACTTTTCAGGATTTCGAGAAAATCTTCAGAATCTATTAGCGTAACGTGCTGGAAGTTTCAATATGACAGAAGTTAAGCGACTAAGCTATCTTTATGCAATTATCAGTTCCAATTCGCAAAGTAATCAGTGATAACGATTAAAATACATCGATTTTTGAATGTTTATCAACAACTACTCATTGTTGATCGTCAACTAATCTATTGATTCTTACGTAGATTAATGTCAACATAATTTCTTTTCGAATATTGAAATCAGATAATTCTTATTGATTATATATAAAAGTTATCTAGAAAACATGATCAATTAACTGAAAAATACTTGTTTTTTCCAAAAATATCAGGAAAGGTTTTCTTTTTCTTTTTTATTCATAACGAACGACTGTTCTGCTTTGAAAGGAAGGTATAGCTACATAGTCCATGCATTACACATGACTTATCTCGAAAAGAAAAAAGGATCAGGTCTAATCAAATAAAGCTACTGCCAGTTTTCATTGTTTTTGCCAGCAGTGACATGTTCTTCTTAAAAAAAGCATCTTAACAGCATAGTATTTTTCAGACTGAAAGTGGTACAGAAATTTTCTCTTCCTGTTTATTCATGAATCGAATCAAAGTTGTCTTGATCGACTACAACCGCCAAATATGTAGTTCTAAATCCACCTTGACAATAATCTAAGCTGAATTTTTATCGATTAGGTATTTAAAAGGTGTGGTAGCAATTATTTACATACGACTAGAATCGGAGGTTAATCCTGAAAATGAGCATTAATATTGATTTGATAAAAATGAACGATATCAAAGCGCATCGCATGGTGTCAGTTATCTAGCGAGTTTTTTCGTAGCTTGATTTAACAATTAATTCTTTCTCTCATATCATGTTTGTCTGTTGGGTAGTATTGTCTCGTAGACAGATAATAAAGCTTTTTATTTTTCCTCGTTCAAATCTTAGAGTCAGTCACGCCAGCTTTATGAAAATCAGCAAACATTGTCCAAACATCAATAAAGGGTGTGGGTGTCATTTTGCTCTTTATAAAACCCATACACCCATACCCTATAGCTCAAGTCTAGGTCTACAAATTGACCAAAGAATGTATGATTAATTGTGCAACACTACTGTGATACATCACTCAATGAAAAGAGGTATATAAAAGTAAATGTACTACTCATCAATTATGGATATCTCGTCATAAAAATATCTACCCAGACTGTTAAAGTGCAACACTATTTATCTTAAACTCCGACTCTTCTGTTTCAAGATAAGTGGGTCATAAACGTATATGTATCGTTGAGTGAAAGGAAAGAGTTTAAATGATTCTTTCTATAAAACAGTAAGATAAAACTACAAGACGTCAGGCAACAAAACTAACGAAACTCTCCATTTTGTTGTAATAACAACAACAAACGGCTGTGTAACATGAGTCGAATCACTCTACTGTGTTTTCTTCATGAATCGTTACTCAACATTTTTATAATATCAACTTAGTGTACGTGGTTTGCCTTCTACATATTCACTTAGTACAATTGACATTTTGCACCTTTACCAGGGTTTCAAACTACCGACAATAAAATCAAATAACGCGCAAAGTTTGTCTTTCAACATGACGGTAATCTTTTGGTAAAAAATCTACGTTGAATATTCTACATGAGGATGATCTGTTCCATATAAGTCAAAATCCATAGAAGATTGTACGCGCCAGCGAATTGAGCTATGTAAAACCTTGTAAAAAAAAAGAGGGCCAGATTCACTGAGGAATTTCGTTCGCATCCAGATGCCTGCATAAGGTATGACGGTTTCATTTTCTGTACGGATTCACATTTTAACGCTTGATGCACCTCTAAATGTGAATGTTTAAAAACAACCATTTATGTTCTCTTAAATGAATCCGTTAGTCGTTTAGAATTCAACGAGTAATCGTGATGGTTCATAAAACTTCATGTTTTTGATAAACCTATGATAAAAATGTGCGTTCCAGGGCAGACTTATCGATAATAATGTTGACTTTGCTTTTTACCAACGTTGATACTAGGACTGAGTCTCAACACGAACAGTTTCCACCAAAATATGTTTTGATCGAAAACTATGAAAAGTCACAGAATCACGTTCATTTTGAAAACAAAATTATTTCATAAACCCATCGCGAGTTCAGGACGAACAGATGAGATTTCAATTGCCAAATATAACTTTGATAAAGTGTTTTCCAATAGACTTTCTACAAAAACTTACAGTGAATCGTTATGAAATAGTTTATTAGTAAATATTCTCCCTTGTATGAATTAAAATGGGAAGTTCACGTAAGCTGTCGTCGTGTCTGCCACATCAGGTGAATCCAACTTAAATAAGCCATAAAAATGTCATATGTTTCTGAAAATAGAGCCAGTATCTCTTGTATTTGCACATAGTATCAGTGTTCTTCATCTATTGCTACTTTACTTGATAATTCATTCTTATTTTCGTTTCATTTTTTTCTGTACTCTTTACTTCTTGTTTACTATTCAACTTCATCTTATGGACAAAGGTCAAACGATTACATGTTACGACTTGCTTCATTGTTAGAAAGTCATTTGCTATCGCTTTGGATTGAATTTTGATCGTTTTTTTTCTGAACGTCGCCGAGCTTCAGCACTTTTATCGTACTTGATATGGCACAGAAGCATGTGCTTAAGTCATCGTATTAGAGTAGGTCATAGTATCTAACTTTTGAAAAAGTCCATATGACAGGTTCTGAATTGTTCTGCAAGGTTTTACATTTCTTAACAGCTTTGTTTTCTATCAGACAATGTTTTGTTCTCGTTTCTCAAGGTAGAAAAGTAATTTATGATTCTGACAAAAGCCATGAACATGAATTTGTTTAGAATTGTTCCAACAGATGATCGAAATAAGCAGTGTTTTTTATTTTTTCGCCCAATTTCTTTTTCACTCAAATCGTTTCCAATTGGATGTGTCATTTTAAAGAATAGCACTCGTTTTTTTATTGCAGCACTTAAACATTAGTTTCAGTGTCTGATAAGAGAAAATGGGAGGTCTAATTCAATACTATTTGTAGCGTGAATATTTTTTAAATGATTTTGAATCTAGTCTGTTTATTCAGAAGGAGCGCTGCCGAATAGACTAGTATTGGTGTTTCTTGTACGATCCTGATCGTTCTATCTTATGAAAAATCTAGACGATATGTAAAGACCTCAGCAATCGCTGAAAAAACATTTGTAGTCTACTTGTACGTTCTGATAAATTTCACCTTAGAACATCCTTTTGTCTTTGGCAAAATCAATTTACACGTACTTTCGTCGAGAATCAAATGTTGTTTTATAACATATACTAATTTCAATTTTCTCTTCCAGATCCGAAGTAAGAGCTTCATGTCTCTTAATATTTTCTGATTGAAATGTACTGTTTATGTACGGAAGATAACGATCAAGCAAGTATCTTTGCTATCATATGGCTTGATGCTTATCCAACAAAACAGACTATTAATTGTAATATTGAAGAAGTTCAAAAAGAACTACGATCAACTTTAGATAAAAATCTGCAGACTTTTGAGGACGATTTCGAATGCGAATTTTAAATGCGAAAACAGCCACTCTTTACAAAGATCTTTTTGTTGTTGATGAAGTCTCAGTTGAAACAATGGTGGCACGTGCTTCTTATATTAGTCAAATTGTTTACACGTTCGCCTGTCGAATGGAAGATTTCGATGACCAATAATGGCAAAAACAAAAAATTCTTCTCGAATGGTACTGTAAGTTCCTTTTATTAAAGTCATGAAGAATGTAGTATTTAATGATGCTAATTGATCGGCTCATACAGCTGCATGATGATGAACAGTTCTTCAGTTATTCTTTCTTCAATTCTAAACAATCTTTCATTTAGAAAAATTTGAAATGATTGAAAAATAGTATATAAATATACAATATTGCTGTCGTATTATTAGTAATTTCTAAAGCGCATACATAAAGTTCATCCTATCGCGCATCTTTACTGCGATGAGAATTTGTCTACTAGTTTAATAATTAGTCATATATACAGATAGGTTAGTACGGGAAATTGAAGTCGAGGAAATCTTCTTAACTAACATGCCAAAACTCTATGAGCAACAAATATTATACTAAAGTTAATTTTATAATTTAAAACTTTTACTAGAATAAGAAGAAATGAAATAACATGTACTTATTTTTTCACGTTTATCTACTAGATGAAATATATCAACATTGATAAACTTGCCTCATGTGTGAAAGCATTTAGATCAATCAACAATGCATGTCAATGGTGTAGTTCTATCTTTACAACATGTAATTGACGTTCTTCTCGAAGGAAAGCCACTCACTTCATAATTCCATATGTTTATTCGTGAGTGTGTCTCAACGCTTACAGATAACCGGCTAAATTAAAGCAACTTGATGAATTTTACATGAGTTATACAAGCGAGACGACCATTTTATGGTAGACAAAAGACAGTTTTGTCCATAAATATCTGAATGAGGTACATCGAACGCAGCAGATTGAGATGTTTTACTTGTGTCGCTTCTTCATCCGAAATATTTTCACACAGTTGACTAAACATCAGTACTCGAGTTCAATACGTGCATACCGCGGGCAACAAATGTTCAAATTAGAATTGGAGAATTTATCAAAACTAATAGGTCAACTAGTAGTAGTGAAATCGATTCTTCCCAAGAGCATTTCTCGAGAAATAGCAGAAAAATTCATCGCTGAACCGAATGATCCGCAAACAGAAAATCAATTAGAACCCGTTTTATTTGAAATCGAAGCTGATTCTCAACTGAATGGATATAACAAAAAGCCGTTTGCCAACATCAATGATCTCAGTAACTTCGATACAGAACAAGAAATCCTCTTCATGTTTGGCTCTATATTCGTTCTCACTGACATAGTTCATGAGAATGGTATTTCAATTGTGAAAATGTCATTGTGGAATTTCGAATACACCGAGCTACAACCCGTGCTTGATATGTTAAGGAAACATCAGACTAATTTAGAAAACAATAATAGCCCTCTGAACTTCATTTCTATATTGACAAATTTTGATAGAGATGATCTAGCACTAAAACTGTCTAAGCAATACCTGCAAGAACTAAATTGGTATAGCGCTACAACCTTTTAGGATATTAT
This sequence comes from Rotaria sp. Silwood2, assembly GCA_905329745.1. Lineage (NCBI taxonomy): Eukaryota > Metazoa > Rotifera > Eurotatoria > Philodinida > Philodinidae > Rotaria > Rotaria sp. Silwood2. Next base: position 12,489 of record CAJNSZ010000565.1, read on the forward strand.
CGAGATTGCTAAATGCTATCACTCATTAGGTTTCATTGACTTAAAAAAATGCCAATGTGACTCAGCTATTGAATTGGTGGATAGCATTAAAAATGTTTGCCACTGTGTTACCTGCTGATCATCTTTTTACTGCAGCTATCCACAAATCGATTGCCGATACGCTAACGACAGAGTATCAAACTGGGCTACGTATCTATGAACGCGACTATGGTAAAGATCATCCTAAAACAGTGGCTTGTCGTAACAACATTGTTTTGCATGCATCGCGAAAAGGGAAGCCATTCGGTCGATCATTTGCTTTCTCCCAGCCATTGGCCGAGATAGATGATAGTAATGTTTCTACTAGTCTATCGAATTAATTACTTGATATTGTCGGTGAAGATCAAACTACTGCACTAAGTTCACTTTCAAAAGAAGACATCATAAAACAATTCTGTTCAACCATTTATTCATACGCTTCCGACGCGACCAACAAAAGCAATATTGCAGCTCGAAACCTCAAAGCTCATCCAATGGCTAATGCGATTATAGCTTCTAGACATTTATTTTCGTTCACATTAGAAATCGTCACCTACCAATGTTCACGTTGCAAGGAACCAGTGTGGGTTTGTAAGCTATTTTCTATGTTCAACAGGAGACCATGTTTTCATGGCATTGGAAAAGTTCTATATTTGAGGCATGAATGAACACGTTTGTAAATCGTCATGCTAGATCTTTTTTTCATGAACATTCATTTGTATGACTACTGGAAATTTACTGGATTGTACCAATCGTTTCCCGATAAATTCTCAACACGTCCATAATTCTTTTCGTTGATCTATTGCCTTGTCCATCATCTCTCTTCACTCTGAGCTTGTAAATTAAGATTACTTACATCTAATGAGTACTCTTGATAGTCTATAAGTGTCATTTGTTCTTGCTTGCCGTCTGCTTTCTTTTGATTATCCACCATATCCATCCGTGTGACATAGCACAATAAATTTGTTTACGAAATTTAATGAGTGCATGTGTTAATCTAGATTTAGGACTGTGTATGAAGAGAAGACTCGAACCTATATCTTCTCTCGCACTCGACCATATACATTTATCATCGTAGAAGAAAGATAGATGAATCGAAAAATAATAAGATTATCTGTAGCGCATTAGAGCGTAGAGTGAACTCAAACTCCATGTCATATATTAATGTAGTAATTTACTGCAGGTATAATAATAGATTTTGGGTGTGGGTGTTACAAAGGACGAAACGAACACCCTCACCCACATCCATATCCTACCAGATCAGTGGAAGCGGTTACTTTTATTCAAGACTGTAGTTATAGATTTCCAGTTGTTTTCGGTAGTTGAATCTGGGAAGTCTAGGCAATTTTAGCATCATTAATTACTATAGATACATACAGACTGCTTAGACCCACCATTGAAATGAAGGAATCTGTGAGGCATGGATTTGTTGTATGAGCGGATGCATTTTTATGTATAGTAAAATCTAGTGCTCTGCATAACGAATCTTTTTGGTCACGACCATGAGTCATAGAAATTAGTTCCAGTTTCTAAGGACCTCTTGATATAAACTATATGTATAATTAATGAAGGTTTAATATATCGATTCTGTGAGTATAAGCAACGCGAATGTGTTGAAGTGAAAGAAAAGAAAACAGAATTTATCTAATTAAGCGAATAATTGCAAATTCAGCTGCAACTAGAAAGATGAAATAAATATAATTAATTTCCAAAAAAGATATTCCTGTTAACCTCTCGAAACAAAACGAGAACAATCATGCATATAAAATTTGATTTTATTATTAGCATTGTTATTGTTCAAAATATAAATTACGATGTGTTACGTGCGATTTCTGTGCGTCACTTATCGAATATCAAGATAGTTGCAGATACTGAATCTGTGAAAAAAATTATTTGAAACATTGAACCAGTTAACAGAAACACAGGATGTTGAACTATTTTAACGATCGTAGTTCTTCATGACCAAAGTCCAGTCACGGTATTCACAGTGCCCTAGTTAGAACTCCTTCTGTTTGCATATGAGCAGACAAGCGATTAATTTTCCTATACCCACTCTAGTCAATGTATTGAGTCCAGAATGCCAGTGGTACTTTACTGTTACTTTATCAAATAAAGATAAATGAATGATTTATTCTTATCCTTTATTTTAAAGGATAGTAAAGATAAAGAGACACCCCTATACTGAACGTATGAGCACTAAATTTTGTGGAAAGCAAGAGGTATTTAATGTTAAACGATAAAAACAAATTTTTGTGATTGGAAACTCAGCAACTACTAATTGAATAAGATCTTGAGCAGGATCAAATCGATGTATTTAACAATGATCATTTGCACTGTGTTCATTTTTTCTGAAAAACCAGTATTGAAGACGAGCTTTATTCTTTTATTAAAAAGTGGAAAGCGGAAGAGTATTGAAAAAAGTTCAAAAAGTGGAAGAGGTACTAACCCTATAGCTTGGAATGTCGCAAATAAAATCATAAAAGTCAAGTCGATCAGAACGAGATTCATCAGACACCTTTCTATTTTTCATATGACTTACCTTAAACAATGTTTATCTACGAAACCAGATTGAATTTTTTCCTTGTCTGGCCTGGGTGCAGATATTTTTATGCTTTTCCAGAGTTGAGCTCTGGAGATTAGAGAAGAAACAAAAATAAAGATCATTATTAAGAATAGATATTTGAACATCGATATCGAATGAAAAAAGATAGAGTTTTGAAAGTTCACATTTTTTTTACCTTGCAGAAGTTTCAAGAAAAAAAACAAAGAAATCTGTGTTTTCTCCCAGATCAATCAAGCATTTTATTGAATAGTACACAACTTGTCGTCACACGCTTCACATAAAACTACAATTTCATGGGAACTACCCATCACACGTTCTCGACGACAGTGAAGACATATAAGTCGGTGGCATTTGCGACATTTGGCGTTGGCCGCTATCTGCGGATGAAATGCACAGCAAGGCATCTAGAAAACACATATGTATATCTGAAGAAAATTGAGAAAGATTAACTAACATTGACAGTAGTAGGCTGAGCTTGAACCATTGATGTAGCCGTCGGTTGAAGATTTTTATTTTGTAAACCTAAAATTCGAATGCGACTACGAAAAAAAGAATTCTTGCAGATTATCTTCTCATTACAACTCACTGTCCGGCTTTGTCAATGCCCATAAGTTTGAGAGTACCCTCATTAAGTTGATTTATCATATTTAATTCGATTTCATTATTTGTGAATATTGTTGCATACTGATGAGCTTCATTGTTATTAAAGTTAATTTCGAGAAATTTATTGTACCATGCTTGCCTATATGATGAAACATAGACAACAAAAAAGGTTTCTCACATTCTTTTCTTTTTTTTTTTACCATTTTGAGTTCGTATTGTTTTGAGCTGAAGCATTATTGAATTCGTTATAAGGCGGTGGTAAAGGTGTGTTCATTTTTTGTAACTGCGATTGAATACAGTCGAAGTAAGTAATGATTGTTTACATATTCGTAAGTCACGGTTGAGAGCGCATTGATGATAAAAAGGAGCAGAGCCTTGACATACGAAACTTGTCTGACTTGACAAACATGCAGCCAGTAACAGAGACTCGTTTATGACTCGTCTCATATGTTGCATCCTACCAATATGATATGAAGCAGACACGTAAGTGAGCCCGAAAAAGGAGAACAGAAAAAACGAGAGAGAAAGAGAAAAAAATCAACGAAAATTGGTTGGAATACAGGCGAAACCCATGATGCTGTGAGAACTCTCGTTGTTCCATTATTTCCATTACTAGAAAAGGCTGGTTGAGTATGTTTTATTTTATGAACAAATAAAATACATAACAATCAATTAACAATATGAATAATAACAATAATAGCAAAATATAACAATAATGATAATAATAATAAAGATAGAAGGTAACGAAGGTCGGTCATGAACGAGAGAGATCAAAGAAGATCATAACAAACTAACAACAAAAGATTAAGGGGTGGAGTGTGGGGTATAATTGTGTATGTGGATGTGGGTCTTTTGAATCACAGCCAGACTCTACACCCACACCCTCTACAAAATGATGTGCTTTGAGACTATCAAATACCTAAAACCAACATGAGTCTAATGGCTCTTTTGTATGTTTATAACGAAATTGAATTTTCTCAAACTTAAACTCACTATTGTTGTTGATTATTATACATATATGCGAAAATCGATTAGACTCATATTGATTTTAGGTGTTTGATAGTCTGAAACCATATTATTTGATAGAAAATTTAACTCTGTATCAGACTCAGTAACAATGAGGATTATGGTGCCTCAAAAATTAACAAACAAATTCTAAATAGTGAACCCACCCCGTATTACGGGGTGGGGGTATTCTTATCTTCCACACCCAGCTTTCACATGTTGAGTCGCACATTCACTCATTCAAATCTATGCTCACATCTTGGTTTTGAAAAGTTATCAACAGTGGTACAATGTAATGAAAAATGTTTCGATTATAATCCAATTATTGTGCAACAAAATCAAAATTATAATTGAACCAGGAGATTTTTAGTAGACAAAATCTTTAAAATTCATTATAATTTAGATTTTGTTGCGCAATAGTTCGATTGTATCGGAAATATTTTATCACTGGAAAGACCACGAAGGTAAGTGATAATTGCGAGATATAGCTAATCTTCGGATTTATTACACTTCACCACAATCGTAATGATGACAATAACAGATAGTTTGAAACTAATTATGAGAAAGAAACTGACTGTGATGTATCTGAATTATTTATTTTTTTCATTCTTTCGTTTTTGTCGACACCACAATGTTTGTTCTACGAAATGTATATATTTTCAATTCGATGGGCAGTTCATTTGAGGAATGGACAAACCAGAAACAAAAGATTAGGCTTTTTAACCCTGTACCCACGACTACTAATCCAGCAGAGCTGCCGATGATTCGACTACAGGAATAGATCATATGAGTGCTCAATATGACTTTCCTATGGTTAAACTCGAGCGAAGTAATTTCACTGTGTAAATATAAAACAGGTCAAAAATGAGCCATTGGTGTGGGATAGCATAAAAATTTGACTTATTTTCTTGACTGCATGTTTATTTATCTATGTCAAGCTATAAACCTTTTACTATTAAGAGTCGTTTACAAGAAAACAACATATTTTTCAAAAAAGTACGTGGTAATGTACTTTCATCAGAAGCAAAATTTACATTAAAAAATAGCAAAAAAAAAAGTCAATGTTAGTATGTTAAATACATCTGTTAATTATTACAATGATAGTCCTTAAAACAATTACGTATTGCGCTAAGCCATAAGCAGACAAGTCACTTGCATCACTTCCACTCGAATCATAATCGGTATTCAAATTAAATAAAACATTTCACTTCGATGAAGTGGTTGAGTTACTATTTTGAGACATTATTTGAAAAACGTAAACTAATACAATTAGATACGATAGAAAAAATCGCAAGATAAAGAAACAAGAGCACAACGAAATGGTATGTTAGATATGTATGGTAAATCAAAATGAACGACGCAGATGAATAAGTGTTTCCTATTGAAGAATGCTCTTTTGTTTTGTTCCGTTGTATACCAAGAATTATCTAAGATGCATAAAAACAGCGAAAAGAGAAACTAATTTTCTTTTCTTATTATATGTTAGAGTGGCACAAAATTGCTGGCATTTTCGATTAAAATAGAAGAATAGATCAAAAAGATAAAAGCCCAAGAAACAGAACAAAAAAGAGAATAAGACAAAAGAGTTAATGGGGAGACAGAGAAAGAATTAAAACATATAAAGAAGAAACATCAACATAAGAATAATTATGAATATCATTACCTGGGTATAGTTATTGAGAAAGAGCTCTCGTTCAATAACATGGAACACTGTAAGTCTTATCAAGGTATATCAACATGACGCAAAAGATGTTCGATATGTACGCACTCAGTCATGTGTCATACGAAAACACTATGAGATCGCCAAAAGTATGACACGAGAGAGAGAGAGAGACGGTTTGGTAGTTTGGCAAAGAAAGAAAATCATAGCAAAAACTAATGATCTTTATCTTTTTCCGATATAAGGTTGTTGAAAACGTATCACGACTTGGTTTTTGATTAATTATTAGTCATAATAAATGTTTTTAGTATGAAAATATTATTAATAATGAGTTGATATCGAAAACAAATCATCTGCAAAAGAATACATTTTTTCATATCATTCAACACCAATGGGTCACTTTTGACTCGAGTTGTTTCAAAGAATGGTCTTCTAACGCATTTCATTCAATAGTTTGTGAAAAGGTTCTGGATAAATAATTCATTCCTTAAATAACATATATCAATCGTTCAAAAAATATAAATGATCAATTGGTGCTAACAAAAAAAGAAAACAAGAACAAATTGAGTTTTTCAATTTTTTTCAAAAAAATCGTGATTTTCCAACTCAAATATTTTACTAATAGGCAATGAGAAAAAGTTTAATTTGTTAGCACTTTATAACACACTGAGTGCTGTACACAATGTTAAAGAACCTTCTTGATTCGATACTTTATTGTTCCAAACAGATAAGTTTTCTAGATGGGTCAAAAATGACCCACTGAGGGGTAAAGAGTTAAAGCAAGCATTATTTTGTTAGTAAACCGTATCTTTCTTTCATTTGTCTCATAATCTTCATCATCTGCTACCAACTGTTCTATAAAGAGATATCTAAAACCACATCTATCAGTATTATGTGTTGAGTACAATGTAGTGATGATTTACGCAATGTACTATATACTTTATTTCGAATAAATCTCGATTAAGTCACACATTTCAACTTTGTAAACGATTTTTTATGCTGAAAGAGACAAAATCACTTCGAATTATTTGAAGAGATATTTGTGCGAAAGATTTTTTCAAAATCTTTTCAAAAAATCGGTGTAGATTAATATATTTTGTTGATTTTGAAACTCTTTTTTTATGCTTTTGCTTGGTTAAAAGATCTTTAAAAGCGGATGCAAAAGAGTTCGAAGTCTGCTTATGACAATATTTTAGCTTCACCATATATAAGTTTCACTCTATTTTTGAAATCATCATCCAGTTCTATATGTTGGTTTGGTTGGAAATGAATTAATATTTCCTGCAATTGTTGACACTGATATTGTTCTTGTCTTTCTACCGAATACAAATCATATGTACTAGCCACTAATAGATCATAATCAATAATAAGACGATATAGATTCGGTAATAATTTAAATAAACGTTTAACATTAAGATGATCTTGGTTATTTACTATGATCAAAGTGCGAACTGTAGATAATTTTGCATCTTCTTTCCAAGAATTATTGTTACCATCATTATCAATTAGATGAAAATTAGAACCAATTTCTATTATCTGAAGATTGATAAAGATAGATTTCAACACTTGAAAATATCGATCAGTGTACACAGGCTGTTGTTTATCATTTAGAAATATTCGTTTGATTTGTGGCATTTTGAATTCTTCTTGTCGATTATTTAATCTATAATTTAAAAATTCATTTGTTAATGAACAGTTAAATTTTTTACAGTCATATGGTGGCGAAACAATTGTATAGGTTTGATAAAATGAATTTGTAAAAAACATCACAGATTGATCGTGTAACCAGAGTGATGTTTGAAATGATGACAATAAATCATCTGCATTGACAGACGAATCATCAAGTGAATGACAGAAAAAATAAAAATAAAATTGTTTTAATGATCTTTTCAACGGTTCTAACATTCTTCCATCAATTATATAATCAATTTTAAAACGCAATTTTAATATTTCTAACGTTGATTGACATTGTCGAAGTAGAAGGTACAAGTCAGTAAAATCAATATCATTTGCAGATATAATTAGTTGTCGTAATTTTAGTCGAAGGTCTTTTGTTTTTGAATAATTATAATCGTATATACCTGCTTTACCTTAACAAATCAACAGAAAAACAGTTAAAAGTGAAATTGGTTTGAACAAAAAAAAAGAATTTGCGAGCAGAGGTACAAACGGACCATGCGTCCTTATCGTCGAGCCTATTACAACGCAGATAGACAGTTTAAAATAGATAAGTAGAAAATGTATGTATCATACTAACTATAACATAAAGAATATTTATCTCTGAAAGATGAGAATTGTTTTTCTCTGGCTGAGCACAAGCATGACTATGGATAATTGCAACTGCATAACTCATTGATGTGTTAAGTCTATTTATTCAATGTAATAAGTTGTTGTTCACAGTTCTTATCTAGCTCTCTCAATAGTGAACTTCTCTGTCTTCAACCGACTGCTCTTTTCAGGTCAAATGTCTCATAATGAATCTGTATGGCATGTAAACTTATTCAAACTTATCGAGTACATGAAGGCTGACTAAGAAAATTTACCAATAACTCGTAACGATTCAAAAGAACGTTGCTTAGAAACAACTATGACGTTAATTTCAAGAGCCAGCGCCAATGAGATCTATATCGGGTGATCCCTTCATTCAGCAAAGAAAACTACCTGAATGTTGTAGTTCTCAATCTGTTTTTTTTTCGGTCACATTCGTCCGAACAGCTCAAAAATTAATTCATGATCAATATGCTCTTGCTGCATTGCTGGCACTTCCAATGACTTTTGGTCTTAAATTTGCAACTAGAGAAATTTGTTCAACAAGCTTCTCATTCAAATTTCCACTGTAAGATGTTTCAAGAAAAAGAAACGGTTAACAATAACTAAAAGAAGAATACGTTTAGTACAGAAAATCCATTGCGAAACTCATCGTTTCATTTCTTCGTTAGAATTGGTCTGAAATGGTGCATAGTTTTTTCTACAGATACAACTTAGCTCTTTCACTGCGAAATATTTTCTTTATATCAAGAATTGTGTTTTGATCACTTTTTGTAACAAAAAATATTTTACAAAAAACGGCACAAAAATTTCGTCAATTTACCTTCTCTAATGCCGATACTCAAGTATTCCAATTGTGGTAGATATTCTAATAAAATAAACAAATGATGTTGATATTCGACAGATAATGTTAAACGCGTCAATGTCTGACATATTTGAAAATCTCCACTATCAATTGATAAACATACGCCATCAATGATTAAGGTACTAAGTACCGTCGAGGAATCATTAGCAATAAATTCAGTTAAAATTCCATGATCAATTTTAGAAAATAGTGAGGCATTTTGGTAATCCAATAGTAATGAAGATATGGTTTTTTTGAATACGGGTAAATATTGTTTGTAATGCTCGTTCTGTAAGAGAATTCTTAATTGTATTGTTTGAAGTTGTGTGAAATAAGTTGGGACACTATCAGGAGAATCAAAGACCCAATCGAGTTGTGTATCATTCAATTTTAATGTTTTAATTAACGATGGAATTAACTGAAAATTTTGTGTGCTCATTATTTGTACGTTGGAAGTTGTTGATAAATTTAGACGTTCGATGTAGGGGAGACACAATGTGTAGAATCTTATGTTTAGATTTAAAAAACTGTAAATGATTTCATCAGAATGAAGATAAGAAAAAACATAGTGTAATAATTCATTCGGTAAGAGTTCTAAAGTGAGCATTGGTACGCTTGATTTTGATTCTAAAAGCAAAATATAAAATGATTAGTGCATAATATCAAAAGAACATACCATGTTGCTCAATGTGGTCACTGATGAACGACATATCCTCTATAAGATAAAATCTACAGCAATAATCATAAAGAAAAAGACCGGATTGTTAACGAAACTTTAAACTTGAAGAGAAGTTTCTCCAACCCCACACCTTCCCCCTAAATTAAATCATCATCACAAAAGTTTTTGTCTTTTAAAAGAAGAAGTAGATAACTGAAACGTTTTCCTAGCCTTATATTTGCTGTCCAACTGTTTCTACTAACAAAAACGAACATATTACTTCTTTTCCTCGGATTTTCATTATTATTAAGATGTATTGAAAACTACTTTTACGAATGAATATCTGTTCAAATAAGGTAGGACGACAACAATTCGTTTGAATTTTACACTATGGTCGTGAATTTTACAAATGAAATAATATGAATGAGAATGATATAGAGAACTTGATCATTCATTGTCGTCTAATATTCGTCTGCTATAGAGAAAAGAGCATCGACTACAACTTTTTTCTGTCTATGTCAAAGCGACGAAAGTTGTCTCATGTTATGATAACAGAAATATGCATTGTATAACTTACACACATGCACAAAGACAAATGAAAGCGAAGAAAAGTTATTCATCATGGAAACAACGCAGTTTCTTATTTTCTGTCGCACTGTTGTGTAGCTGAATAACGATTTTCTTTTTCTTCCTTCTTCAACCATGTCTCGCTACCGATCTTTAGAATCATATTATGGCATCCATGCCATGCAATCGTTATATTACGGACAAAAATAAGATAAACGAAGAACTTGTTCTTTCCAGAAAATACTGTATCTCTCTTATTTCTATAGAATGACAAAATTCTTTTTTAACAACAAGTTATATGACTATAAAAGATATCCCATAATAATGATGAATAAATTTTAATACTTTTCAAACTCTCATACCTAAATTCAATGACAAAGAACATTAGAGCTTACTAATTTCTTTCATACAGATGAAACTATATTAGAAATTCATTCTTTTATATCGATATTAAGCAGTACAGACACCGGAAAAAATTGTTAAGTGTATTTCAATATAACCGTATATTAGCTAGACGAGGAGGGTAGAGTAAAATGTAGTGTATGTAGGGTAAGAATAAATGTGAATGAGTGTGTGAGTGTGAGGAGAATACTCTTTCTTTCATTATTATTTCTCATCCATATATATTCTCAGTCTCACTAACACCTAGTTTCTGAATTGAATAAACATTTTTTGTTAAATGGATTACTAAATGGCGTATTTAACGTTGAGATTGTTCAGTGAGTCTTAATACTTTTTTATTATTCAATTTAATTTACTAATTCATCATTAATTTTATCAATTAGTGATTTATTATATAACTCATTGAAGAATAATTGAATTGATTAACCCGTTGAAGTCAGACTTTCGTCTATAAGAGAATCCAAGCTTGATTGTAAGAATTAGTTACAACTTGAAAAATCTTAACTGTTATAGTTATCATATTTTTTTCTTACTTTACTGACAATAATATGCAGTTTTGAGATAGGCTTTAGACATACCGGATCTATAAAGAATATTTATAGTTAAGAGTAAACTTTGATGTGTGAGTTTCTATCATGAAAATGCTCAATGTTTTCATGAGACCCCTCCTGAGATAGTTTCCTCTAGCAGTGTCACATTTACGTTAAGTTAGTACATCAACTAACTACTCATTTCTGAAAAAAAAGAGCTATTTTAATACATGCACGTCTGTTTGATATCAGTCTGAAAGTGCCTTGTTTTGAGCATTTCGTACGAATCTTTTCTTATGCTACACATAAAAGAACCGACTGACGAAAGTGACAGGCGGAACAAAGAGAGAAAGAGAAGCAGAATGAGGGTACGGGTGTGGGTCTTCTCTTATATTAAACTCACACCCACCACTCTCACACTTGGAAAATTGATTGAGTGGAAGTCGTATTCCTGCCGAAACGTCTGCGCATATTCCCAGTGACTTCCGGTCAATGTTGGGCATTTTCTTGGTAGGAAACGGTCGGAAAAACATTAAAAAAATCCGAAAGTTTTCAGTCGAAATACTACTTCCATGTTCCGTGAATTTCCGGTGTCTTTCTGCCGAAACAGCCCGTATTGTTTGACCTGGGTATGAAAAACAAAAATGTCGACTCCACCAGCTGTAGTTTATGGATAAGCTGTCTAGACATTTATCGCGTCACGTACGGGCCGCTTCCACATGAATAGGCTTCGAAATATCCTACATCACTTCGTATACTAACACCGGTCTATTAATATTTGTATCACATAGTAGATTTTTCACGCCAATATTTTATACAACAAAAGATGTGCAACACCGAGATGTAAAAACTGAATCGAAATCTAATGAACACTTATTCGTAAGGTGACGCAGATTTTTGCATTCATGGTTTGCTCACTTGCTTGTTCATAAAACTGTTTTTTGAGCTTCTATTTGTGATGACGAGAAAGAAGTCATTGCCATACTTACGGTACGATTAAGTATGTGAAAATGAATGTTCTGCTACTTTTTTAAAGTTTAGTCAAACAATTAGTAAGATTCTTTTTTTCTGTATTGATAGTGAGAAAAAAAATTCATAAAAAAACAATTAGCACTGACCCGCCTAACTAAAACAGATTCTGCCTAAGTTTAATTTTGTCCGTAACATTTATCTAGGATTGACAAAAGATAAAATTCAACGACATATTACATATGCACAAAGTGATGCAGATTTTGCAGCTAAATCTGTTCAGTTTGCAAAAGATAAATGATGTATAATTATGATTATTTTGTAGTTTGTAATTGCAAATCCAATGATCCGTCCGTTATACTTAGTTTGTATTCTGTCATCTTCTTAGAGTTTGATGGTTCATTTTTTATTTTTCTGTCAGCTCGATGGTCACACTGAAGTTGTAAAGCACAACTTTTCCATTGAGATTATTACGGTATCCGATAATTTGTTTCGTGATGTCGCTTGCGAAATATACTGCAATAGTATGTGATTTCAGGTCAAACGGCTAGTGCTTCACTTCTTCGTAAATTGAATGATATTCGATTTAGATAAACAATGATGGAAGAGCTCATCAATATTATTATTCTCTTGAAGCTTTTCAACATTGCTTATTCTTCGACTAAAAAATACAGAATTTGAGAGAATGTTTGGATGTGAGATGTGCATATGATAATGAAGAGAAGACACTAAGAATGGCATTTTATCTTTATTTTATTTCGAAAAAGGAAACTAAAGTAAAGTGAAGTATCTCAACTTCCCTGAAAAGTAAGCTGAAGTAAAACAAGATAATTACGAATTGGGGACCCGAAAAATCTGAACTTAATTTTATTAGTTTGAGACTCGACATTGAACTCTAATTATTTTTCATAAATTTATTTTGTATTATATCACAACTCAGTTTTTCAAATATTGTTTCTCCTTAGGTATCGAAAAAATTTTTTTATCATCGTTCTCTTACAAGTCTCTATAGTTCGATGGCACTAACACTAAGTCCTCTCATTACAAATATCACATTCTTTTCAAAAGTACTCAAATAGTAAGAAAGATCTGAAGCACTCTCTGAAAGTTGTAAAAACCAATTTTTGATCAGAAAATTTATCAAAATGCGATCTAATATCGTCGAAGTTAGGCTCATTTGACGCGGAATTATTTTTGCTATCGATAATTGCCAAAATACTACTGCGATCGAGTCATATTTCCTCTGATAATAATTTTTTGATCTTGTTGTACCAGGTGGATATTTTAACCATATGCGTAAATCAATGTGCTCTTTCTGAAGATACTATTTTCGACTTGAAATTCGGTATCTAATAAAGCACTTTTGATCAAAATCCCATACCTGAAAGGCAAACTATGTCTTTTTTCACTAATATTCGACCTTTTTTTCGGTCAAATTTGACCCGTGATCCTTCTTCGGAATATAAGAAGGCTGTGTTTCTACTATCAAAACAATTTCTTTATTATACTTTGCTCTACTTTTCAAAGTAAAATAAAGATAAGCTGCAAGCCGGTTTACTGGAAATTCGCCAATAAGAATTTCGACAACGGAATTTGGACAATACTGCCGAATTTCGAAAACTGTCTAGACTGTTTCCAAAGTACTACAATAAAAAATTTCATGAGGTATTTTATTGTTTTAGCCATGGACAATAATATACCGCATGAGATTTTTTATTGTCGTACTTTGGGGAAGACCTAGGCAGTTTTCGAAATTCGGCAATATTGTCGAAATTCCGTTGTCGAAATTCTTATTGGCGAATTTCCGTCTTACCTGCAAGCCCTAGTAATTAATTAGATAGATAAAAAGAATAAATGATGAAAGTGAAAATTAAAACGAAATCAATGCATAAATATAGTGTTGTTTGGTTTTTGTATTAATAAATGGAGATATTATCATAGTTAACCTAAATATGATGATTAAATCAATGTATTTTCGTTTTGACACTATGCGCATGTAGGCTTTATGTGCATATAATATTTATAAAAGAAAATATGTTCTGTTGTGACGGTTGAAAGCGTTAGAATCAATTTTGGAAATTTTCTCTAAAACACAAGTGTTGATTCCTGCACATAAATCATTATGGGAAAAGTTTGTTAACACAGTTCCTTTGAGTCTGACATGTGAAACTCACATATTTTACAAAAACTAGAATACTCGACAACTATAAAACTAGTACCTTTGGTCTGTAATAGGAAGAGAAGGAGTGAGTGAATGTCAAAAAAACTTTGACTTCAAATTTACACTCACTATTTTCTGCGAACACATATGCAAGTTCTTCACAAGGAATTAAAGAATTCAGTTGAATACATTATTCAAGTAGAGTTTTCGTAAGATGAAGAATTTTTGATTTGTTCAGTTGAAAGTTTGAGTTACACAAGACTAAAACTTATACTCATTCACTCCATAACGTCGTGAGAAATTGTGAATATGGATGCTGACATATCGTGGATGATTTTCGAAACTCTCATTAGTGCAGAATTAGAATTTATCAGTTATTCTTGACTTTAAAATAAAATTATTTTTCACTTATTTTAAATCACTAAGAGAAGTACAATCGGCAATTCAATGTAGTATTACAGAAGCTGAAAAATAATTGCACGACTTCGAGTGAAATTGGGTAGTACAACAATGAGCCCAGAAGTCATCTGAATATTATTTCATGCAGAAATTTTTTCTTTGGGAGTCTTTCCCAATTTATTGAATGTTCAAATCGGACTCAACGAAAAAAGTAGAAAAAACTATTTAGTTAGATAGAGTAATTGATGCTGTATCCAACAATATCACTACGAAAATCCTCTGAAATCTTTTCAAAAATACAGTAAACTCGAAAAAAGGAATACAAAATAATGTAATGAGTCTGTATTTCTCAGACAATCATCAAAGTTCTCGATGAAAATAAGTAGTGTACGGAAAAATATTTAGTTGAGTTGAGAAAACAACATTTTATTGTTCTATATAAAAATAACAAGTTTCATTTTCATAGTAGATAATTGTGTTCAAAAAATACCTGATATAAGCTCGACAATTCTTTGCATGAAAAACTCTACTTTGAGTGCTTTTTAAAATACATTGTTTTTCCAACGAGACGCAAATAGAATAAAATAAACACTATATAGGTCGACAGAGGAATTCATGCTCTAACCAAATATATCAAAATAGTAAATAGTTGAGATTGTCTATGCATAAAAAATAATCGCTACTACAACATAATCCATGAAAAATTATTCTTAATGCATACTATGTTTGATAGTTCTGCAGAGAAGAGAAATGAATGATGAAAACCTATTACTCTGTGTTTTCACATCTTTGTGACCTGTATGGATACAACATTAGCAAAAAGTATTATTTTAGCTTTATCATTATCGCCATACAATTAATTATAGAAACTTTTTTGTCATTTCTAAGGAAACTAAAATAAAATATAGTTTATTGAATTATAAATTATGAAATAAAAACGAAAAGAAGGAATCGATACAACATAAATAATAGATGTGAATATTTATTCGAAAGTACAATCAACTGTTTCAATGGCTACATTTTTCTTATTATGGATCTATAATCATCATTATAATGCACTAAAAAATTTGTTAAAAAAGAATAAAGTATGAGTTAGATATTTTTTAAAGAAAATGTTCAATAAAGTTGTTAATCATCTGCTCAGTCCTCAGTCGCAAATGAGCTACCAGAATAACCTCCTGAGTTTGTTGGTTTTTTATTATCACTTTTAGGAATAGGTGCCGATTGGGAAAGGTCGATTAGATCGTTCGTCTGTTCCGTAGATCTGAAAAAAAATCATGATAAAAATTTTATACAGATGTATAACCTACTGATCTTTTTCGTTCGCGTTCTTGGTTGTTTGTTGATTCGCTCCGTCCATATTCAGATAGATGAAAAAATGAATGATGAAAAAGAAAACTGAAACGAAATGAATGCATAAAAAATAATGTTTTTCTATCGTTTCTTTTTCTTCTACTCATCAATGAAGATATTTTTATAGTTAAGGTAAATGCGATGATTTTATCTATGCACTACACATTTGACACCTCGAATGCAGACTGTATGTTTATACAATATTTGAAAAAGAAAGTGGGTCTTATTTTCACGGTTGACAGTACCAGAATCAATTTATGAAGTTTTCTCTAATAATAAATTGATGATTCATGTACATAATATGTTATGGAAAATAAATTGGAGAGCTAAATTAAATCTTTTATGCAAGAAAGTTTTGTAAGATAAACAATGTCTTATCAAGTTCTTATGTTGATTATGGATAACTATAAGATACAAATCATGCTAACAAGTGGTGAAATATATACATAACAACAATCTATTGAAGGCTCTGGATTAATAATTTTGTGAATTTACTAATCGATATATACTACACTCGATAAATGTACAAAAAATATTTTTAAGTAGACTTTTCCATCCAATAATCAATAGAAGACGAAACTGATATCTATTCTCTCATAAAAATGTCGATTCAATTGATTTTTATGCTTTCTTGCTCTGTCGTGTGAAAAAAACTTTTATTTTATGATCGATTAATAATAAATATTGGAAGTCAAGTTCTTATGTAGATTGACGAAAATAATGCGTATGTCGAAATAAGGAGTCAAATACATCTTGTTAAGGTAATTGATAAACTTTCGGTATTATAGATAAGTTTGCGAATAATTATTTTCATAAACTATAGATACCAAAGATAACTCAACGAAATAGTCGATTTTCTCCAAAACAGACGACATGTGAAGTGCTATTTAGTATTTTATGCCGTTTTCTATCTCATACAAGAGCCTTTGCATTTCCTTTGCCGATAGATTTGTTACACTAAAATACCATTTGTCGCTTCGCTTAATGTGAACATATTATACATGGAAATCCAACATCTTGAAAATTTTACTATTTCATAAAGTTAATATTGGAATCTTTAGTATTTTTATTACATGCTTTACACAATATCATCAATAGAAATGCAACAATAGCAATGGAAGAGTTCAAGTCAAAAACAAATAAAAACGATAAGATTCTCAATGAAGAAGAAAGCCATGTTCTAAATCAATTCGATACAGTTCAATGGAATATTAATCTACACTTGTATTATCTTTTAACTGTATGCGTGACAAAATATGCATTTTGATTATGTTTTGTGCTTATTGTAATGTCTGTGTCGCATTTTGACCTCGTTGCTCATTCTCGTTCGGGTCTAGGAAAATTCTTTCTTATTATTGGAAAGCCTTTTACATTGTCATTAAGAACGTAAGATGGTCTTAAATTGAAAATAATATTATCATTAGAAATGAATTTTAGTAAAATCCATCAACTATTATTTTTATGTCGAAATTTTACACCGATAAGTTAAGGTAATCATTTTCTCTGTCAGTTGATCAAATAGAAAAAGAAAAATACTAGTGGATCAACATATTGATGCAAGAACAAAAACATTTGCAAGAAAATCTGAATAATAATCATTTTGAAAATGATAATTATGATAAATAAGTTATAATTTAATGAACAATGAATGAATTTGTCTAATTTTAGTGGATATGTATTTTTTTTAACTTTAATTAATAAGCAAGGCAAAAGAATTGGAAAAAATGCCGACATCTGTTTCTTAATAATACAGCATTTGATTGATTTAAAAATTCTCTTTTTTTCAAAGGGTTAAGTTTGAAAAGTATACGAATAAAACAACAGGAAATAAAGCGATTGTCGAAGATGTCAATTTTCGAATACTGTTCCTATTCTCGAATGCCGTGCAAAACAGGATGACAGCAGTTAATAATATTATATGAAGTAAATTGACAATAACAGGTATTCTTTTATTAAGACAATTCAAGGAAGCAAAGCTTTTGATGTCAACAAGACATCAATACCATCATCATCAGTGCTTATAATCAAAGATACATGCAATTATTACTTTCTTTTCTTGTTGTTCCTTGTGAACACTGCAAAAAAATAAAAAAAAAATAAGAATTGTGTATACCTTTGATTATATGCACTGATGATGATGATGGCTGGTTGACATCAAAAGCTTTGCTTCTTTGAATTGTCTTAATAAAAGAATGCCTGTTGTTGTCAATTTACTTCATGTAATATTATCATTTGTTAATTATTTTTCAACAACCAACAATGTATCAATGACAACAGCGCAAAATTCTTCTCACAGGACACTTTTTGTTATTCAGGAAGATGAATAAATTATCATAGTAAATTAAGGATATGAAATCCTTTTTTTTGTGGAAAAACTAATGCAATGAACACAGGTAAAGAATATGTAGCTATTTTAATATTCAGGACTGTTTTTGACCAACGAGAGTCACGACAGTCAGGCCAAACATTAATGTCAACTCGTCTACGTAATCATAAATCATATGCCGAATCAAATCTTTACCGTTTTCAAATTCTCAAGTCAACGGAGAATTCGGAAAATTGATATTTATCAACTTCATAGCAGCCTAAATCGAAACAACAAAATAAATGCAAACGTCAGATCTGATCGAGAGAATATAACATATTTTGTTGTATATCATTCTCTATAGATAAATTTATAGAGTATATTTTTTGAATTTTACCGATATATGATATTTCAGATTCTCTTTACTTTTACACAGAATATTCCAAAAGTTCCTTCCAAAAACGTTTTTCCCTATATATACTACATAAATGAAATTTTTATTTAGCGTACTTTTTATTTGATGTTGTCTTTCATATCCCCGCATCAAAATCAATCAAAATTTCGTTTAACCAATTTATATAAGTAAGTGTACGATATTCAAATCCCAGCTGTAGCTTTATAAACATGAAAAAGAAAATACCATTCAAATAATATCGGAGTAGATGATGATTTAGATGGATGTTGAAAAGATAACAACATACAAGAACATTTGTTTCTCTTACTGTTGTCATAATGCATTTAATGTTATTTAAAAAAAGCTTTAGCGTTGTAATAATAACAATCAATGTTAAATAAAGACAGATGAGTGTAAGTCGAAAAATTGTGATTGATTATTTTATTTGATTTCTAGTGTATTATTTTCCTTGTAGTAGAGACCTTGGAGACATTTGTATCGCATTAATTGTTTATTTGTTTTTTGAAAACAAAGAAAAGAAAAAGCAACATTCATTATCCATTGGTTTGTACTTCCTAGGAATATTATATTAACATTAGTGTCAAGAGATAATGTCAATGCTTGAAAGTAACTATTTGAGGAAATTAACTGCTGAAGCGCATTGACGACAGCTGAGTTTTTCTTAACTTTTTAATGCATCGCAAAAAGTAATTATTTTAGTAATGCTTATCAATTTAACCCTAATCCTATCAGTTTTCCCAAGACTATTATTCAAAATACTGATTTAAATTTCAATGATCATTATTTTCTGATATTTTTGATCGTTTGTTTTTTGAGAATTCTCTTCAAAAGAAATTTACTTGAGGTGATTTCTATCATTACTTACGAAATTGCAAAAATCTTCTTCAATTAAATATAAATCGTTTTATTGTTTGATAATTTGTTATCAAAAGTACGATCAAGTACATTTTATGTGGAAACAAAAGAATGTTTATGGATTTATCCTAGTGATAGGCATAAAAAAATCTTTCAATTTTAATCAAAAGTCTATTTTCTCCAATGATTACTGATCTATTTTTGAATGTACTAGTGTCTTCACTACAGATTCTACTTTTTTGACTAACGCACGTTTTTCTGCTTATTTGCTAGTTTTCTTTTGTAATAAAGCGACGATCAATTTGACATCAAATAACATAGAAAGGAAAGTACATGCGAAATTTTGTTTGTAGAAACTTAAGCTTCAGCAAAAATGAACTCGAAATTTACAATCAACCTGCTAAACTATATTGGAAACAGATATTTTTCTTCATGAACATAAAAGAATAATTCCCAATCAAGAGTTCACCTATATACAAAGATGTATTATGATTTGTGGAGTAAATAACTGCACAAGAATATAGTAACATTTTTATCAGAAATATGTTATTTTAATGAAACTGAACTTTCGATGATAAATTGTATTCAAAAATAGATCAGTAATCATTGAAGAGAATCGACTTTTGATTGAAATTCAAAGATTTTTTTGTATCTATGACTGGGATAAATCCATAAACATTCTTTTGTTTCCACATAAAATGTACTTGATTGTACTTTTGATAACAACTTATCAAACAGTAAAACGATTTATATTTTATTGAAAAAGATTTTTGCAATTTCGTAAGTAATAATAGAAATCACCTCAAGTAAATTTCTTTTGAAGAGAATTCTCAAAAAACAAACGATCAAAAATATTAGAAAGTAATGATCACTGAAAATTGATTAGGTTCAGATTAATATTGTAAGCATTACTAATATAATTACTGTTGCAGACACATACAAAATTACGAAAAAATGAACTCCCCCTTCATCGGCGATGTCTAAGACATTGAAACATTTACTCTAAAGCTTTAGTAATAAGATTAAATATAATTATTTGGTATCATTCGATAGTAGAATAATATTATGCAAAGATGATAGTACTAAATTAGCTTTAATTTTAATACATTTACTACTTGCAACTACGCCAGTTTAGATTCAAAATATTCCAATTAAAATAACAATTCAGTTCTGTTTCAATAATGCGA